>JZKD02S0506299.1:837139-856370 GCA_000966675.3 Picea glauca | reverse complement strand
GGGGGGGAGACTGAATCAGTTTGAGCTCTTTATACCACTTTTAACCACAATATATATTCTTTCACTTTATCAACAATATTCAACAATTTATCATCAATGCATCATCTATGATTGCATTCAATATATATATATATATATATATATATCATAAGCATGTAATAATAAACACTATCACATCAAAATCACATAAAGAACACAATACACCAATGTTTACGTGGAAACCCAAATGGGAGAAAACCATAGAATGGTTTCTTATATATATCAAGAATTCATTCATAGGAAGCACCAACTTGTCAATTCTCCATCTACAACTAGAAGGAGGCTACAATCCCCTATTTATAAGATCCAACCTGAAGGAAGCTACAACTCCCTGAATTCTTTGGCTCCAACCAAAAGGAGGCTACAACCCCCCGGGTTCTCCGCCTCCAACCGGAAGGTGGATACAACCACCTATTTCTCAGGTTCCAACTTGAAGGAAGCTCCAACTCCCTGATTCTTCGGAACCAACCTGAAGGAGGATACAACACCATTTCTTTGCCCCATACTACCACCTCGAAATATAAGTGTAGATGAACTGTCACTACCACAATCACTTCCACTGCCACATCATCTTGTAACATGTCAATTTGTCACTGTATCCAACCTGTCACTGTAACCAACCTATCACATCAACCTGCCACTATATCCAACCTGTCAGTGTCACTGATACTCAACCAGATCCTCTCACATGGATCATATACCAAGGAAACCTCTAAACTAGATGTCCAACATTACAAACACATGCCTCTACAAATCATGTACCAAGATCACCAACATACAATCACAAGATATGTGTCTCAACCCTGTACCAAAGCATGTACCAAACCATCAAAATGTACCATACCAAACATCAATTGTGTACCACAACCTGTACCACACCAAGTGCATCAACCATGCACAACACCTGTACCAAACTATGCATCAAACATGCACCAACACCTTTACCAAATCATACATTAATCATGCACCAAAACCTATATCATACCATGCATCACTCATGCATCAACACCTGTACCATGTATCATATACCATGTACCATACCAAGTGGCAGTCATGTGCCAACCATGCACATCAACCATGTACATCAACACCGAACCATGTACCAATGATATACCATATCATGCCATACACCATATACCACTAAACCAAGATATGAACTAGAAATGTATCTCAACAAGTAGACCTAAACTAGTATGTACCATTCATCCAATGATGTGTCTCAAGTCATACACCAAATCTCACAAATACATACCTCAAGCATGCTCCTCAATATCACCAAAATGAAACCTCATAATACAATATACCAAGCCTCAAATATGCACCATAACATGTAACTAACCCATACACCAAGCTATCCAATAGTGCTTCTAATCAATGTACCATAACATCACCAAGAGGTACATACCATTAGGTATCATCAACATGTACAATACCATAACCAAGCATGTAACCTTTAATACTTACCTTTGATCCTGTAACTAACATAAGACTCTGAAAAACTGACCTGTAAGTATATTTCAGACATCAACATCATGGTACTAACATTCTCTTCACTTCTGTCTTGTCCTCATGGGAAGAAGACCTTTTTTCACATAGGTCTTCCTGTGATGGCCTCTAGTAAATCGATGGGAATGCCTCACAGGACACTTAGTGTCCGACCCATGGGTATGACCCTAACTAGAGTTTCCTTAGATTTTCTCTCTCTCCTCTGTAATGCCAAGACTTTCACGCATCCTTTCCTTCACTACCTCAGAAAATTCCGCCGCAAACCTTATCAATAAACCAAAGCACTAGACCATAAAATTCACAATATAAATATTCCATGTAAGTGTGTGAGTGTGGTTGTGAATGAATCCTTGAGGGTTATTTATACTTTTGCTAAATAACCTATTCCCTTAAACTTAGGGCTTCTAGAGATTTCTTGTTGCAACCACTTTACCCTTTCATTCATTGACTTGTAACCAATTAGTTCTTATTGACCATTATTTAGGGATTCTAACTTCACAAGGCCATATCTCCCTAACCGTGAGGAACCACATTGTGTACCACATATCAATGGAAATGAAATGACATGTACTATACATCTATGATAGTATTACCTACAATTTAATTGTACTTCATGTCCATATTCCTTAATAAACTTTGGGTCCCATAACCACACCTTCAGGGCTACATGTAGACTATAAAAAATGTACCCAACTAAATCACCATCAATCTCGATCATACAAATTTCCAACATATATGAACCTCTCCAAGGTTTGAAATCAATATCTAAGGGTTGACATCAATCTATAAGGGTTGACATCAATGACAACCAACTATCCAAACCAAATGTACAACTATATCCCCCTTTGGATTTGATGGAAACACCAACATCGATGGCAACACTGATGCTCCAATGATCATGCTCCCCCTATGACCATTTCTCCTCATAAATGTTTCTCACTCTCTCCCTTTGAAATCAATGGAAAAGGGTATCTCTCCTTGGGGCTACTCCCCCTATCGTCATGCATCTATTCTTTCTCTTTGTTATTTCTTTCCTCTATGGGAAAAATGATAACACCCCCTGTCGATATGTAGATCCCTCTGTCTGCATGCTACCGATATTCTCGTCCGGATCTCTTTATATAATGATTGTTTCTTCCCTTGACTTTGCTGTAAGATGTATATCAATATAGGGCTACCTATATATGTTTCCTTTCCTCTCTTCCAATGCTTTTTATTGTCCATTGGTGCTTCCTCTTAAATTTCACTGACATATATAAAAAACATTCAGAATTTGATTTCTTCATTTACTTGTCATTTTTACTTGACCATATTGTTCAAAAATGTCCTTCTGATGATATATCTTTTGCTAACGATTTATCTTACTTGTTTTGTTGTGCCTTTCACTGCTTACCTTTCTATGATCAGCTGATTCCAACTTATTCCATTTATTCCAATTGTAAACAAAATGCTATGAATATTCTTTGAACCATGTTTTCTATACCTGCTAAGCATATCATGAATCCATCTATGTCCATGTGACACATATTGTCCATAAATATGCTACTCAACTATCCACAATGTTGACCCATCTGTCACTATATTATTCTGGTGACTTTTCTTGAATATGCTACAACTGTGTGGGAACATTGCTTCTTAATCGATCAATATGTTACTCTGTACTTCTGCTATCTGAATGCTCTGAATCTCTCTTTGCAAATACTTCAACCTACTCAAAATATGGTTCTTTGATCTATAGTGTCTACTGAATGAACTCCCCTTGTTAAATATACATATTTTTTGGGAGTCTCCAAGATAGATGGATTAGAAAAGTACCCTCTCTGATGCAGAGTAATCATCCTCTTCATCTGTAGAGTCACCATCTTTATGAACTTTGACTTCTTCCTTTCTACCTTTGGATTGATCTCGCACTACATTTCCTAAAAGTACAATCTCTTGAACATGTTCCTTATTTACTTGCTCTTCTTTTCTTTCTTGCACTATTGCAAATCCTGTGATCTTTGGGACATGTTATTTATTCACTTGTTCTTCTAGTTTTTCATTGCTTATCCAAACCTTCCTGTATCTGAAAATTTCCTTTTTCCCTATAGATTTGTATTCATATCATACTATTGATAATCCTACGATCTCTGGGACCTGGTATTTATTCACATGTTCTTCTTTTTTTCTTTTTTGTACTTTCTTTTATATGATATTAATGTTCTCTTTCATGGAAGCATCGATCATGCTTCTACAATAACGAGCTATGTGTCCATCGTTATGGAATTTGTAACATTCGATTTTATGTGGGGCCACATAAGCATTTATTTCTTGAACATTTCTTTCGTAATCCATGCAGTCTGCAACCATATGTCCAAAGTTAGTACAATAAAAAAATGACCATAAATAAATTTACATACCTGGGAGTGAATGATCTTCTTTGTGTTGTAGTCCTTCCTAATTCCTTCCTTGGATAATCATGATCTTCTCTTATGTGGATCCCTTCATTATGGTTGAAGCTTCTTTGCTTCCTGAATGTGGCAGGTCTTGTTGAATACGTATCTCTATTATATTCATTCTTCTTTGATTCCTGTTGACCATGATTCCTTCCTTTGAGTACATATGCATAACTCTTACTATTTTATTCATTTTTCTTTTCTAGTGACCTTGAAGGATTCTCTTCAACATTCTCTACTGGTGAGGTGGATGTTTCTATCTCTTCAACATTCTTGCCGAGCTTGATGATTTTAAATCTTAATGTGAAAACTTCTTCTTCAAGATTCTAAACCTCTTCTTCTTTCTTCATCATATGAATCTTCATGACTTATATTATTCGATTTGATTCTTCAAGTTGGATTTTCAAGGATATGATTTTTTTTTCAAGTCTTCTCTCTTCTTGACCTAATTTTGCTTCACGCTGATTTAAGTCATCAGTTCTTTCCTTAAGGTGATATGTCAAAATCTTCTCTCTCTTTTCTGCTTCCTTTCTTTTGGTTTCCAAACACTTCTTCTCTTTCATTGCTTCCTTTATTAGTTCTTCTATTTCGGCTTCCAAACATTTCTTCTCTTGCATATGACTGTTTTATGTTTCTTCAATATTTTTGGCTTCTTGTAGCCGAGCTTTTGGTTTCACGATGACTTGTTGGGATTCTTCGGAATTTTCTTGAGAATTATTCTTGACTAATTGTTCCTCAAGTAATTGGTTCTTATTCCTTTATTTTGTTAGTTCATCTAGAGCACTGCTTAATTATTCTTAGATATCCTTTTCCTTTTCAATCTCAGGATTGTCTTCTATTTCATTGGGATTTTCTGTCTTATCACTTTCAATCTTTAAATAAGGGCATTCAATTTCAAGATATCTGTGCTCTTCACAAGTAAAGAAAAAAAACTCACTTCTGTTGATGACACACTCTTATTCTTCTTCATCTGCCTGACATGATGAGAATCTTACCTCTTGTTCTGCACCTTCATATTATTTAGAAATATACAACTCTATGATGGGATAATAATAGATATTATGTAGCTTATCCCAGTGTTCTTTAGCTGATGAACATTTTCCCACTTTTTCCTTTACTGAATCAAGTAATTCTTCCATGATGAAATCCATTGCTATTTTTTTGTTCTTCTTCAATTCCTTCTTGCTTGAAGTCTTATGTTTCTTTGTATCATTGTATCATGTAACAAATGAATACCAAATATCATATCCTTGTGCTTGTAGAAATGTTTTCGTTCTTCTGCTCCATAACTCATAGTATAGACCATTCTGACCATTCAACATTGATACTCCATTCATACTGAACATTGGTACTCCATTCACAGTGTACTCCATGATATAACTTCTAGTGGTTAAATTGTTACTTGAAGGAACCTAATTTGATACCAATTTTTTGAATAGTGAGAGGGGGGGGTGTGAATTAGTATGAGCACTTTATACCTCTTTTAACCACAATATATATTCTTTGAGTTTATCAACAATGTTCAATAGTTTATCATCAATGTATCATCTATGATTTCATTCAATATATATATATCATAAGCATGTAATCATAAGCACTATCCCATCAACATCACATCAAGAACACAGTATGCCAAAATTTACATGGAAACCCAAATGGGAGAAAACCACATAATGCTTTCTTATATATAGATCAAGAATTCATTCATATGAATTCTTATATATATCTTTCCGACATCAACAACTTGGTACCAACATTATCTTCACTTCTATCTTTCCCTCGTGAGATGAAGACCTTTTTTCATGTGGGTCTTTGTGTGATGACTTCTAGGAAACCCATGGGGATACCTCGCGAGACACTTAGTGTATGACCTACGGGGATGACCCTAACTAGGGTTTCCTTAGATTTTCCCTCTTCCTTCACTTCCACACTTCCTTTCCTTCACTACCTCAAAAAATGACGTCGCAAACCTTATCAATAAACCAAAGAACTAGACCATAACATTGTCAAGATAAATATTCAATGCAAGTGAGTGTTGTTGTAAATGACTCCTTGAGGGTTATTTATACTTTTTCTAGGTAACCTATTCCCTTAAACTAATGGATTATAGATATTTCTTGTTGCAACCACTTTACCCTTTCATTCATTGACTTGTAACCAACTAGGGCTTCTTGACCATTATTTGGGGCTTCTAACTTCACAAGGCCATATATCCCTAACCTGGAGGAACCATGTGGTGTACCACATATCACCGAAAATGAAACAACATGTACTATCCATATATGATAGTATTGCCTACAATTTCACTGCCCTTCATGTCCATATTCCTTAATCAACTTTGGGTCCCATAACAACATCTCCGGGGCTACATGTAGACTAAATCAAATGTACCCAACTAACTCACCATCAATCTCAATCATACAACTGTCCAACATCTATGAACCTCTCCAAGGGTTGAAATCAATCTCTAAGGGATGCCATCAATGAAAACCAACTATCCAAACCATCTGTCCAAGAATTAGGAGGAGTGAGCAAAACTGGAAAATGTTCAAGAAATAATTTAAACAAAAATACTTGACATAATGATATTAAGATGAAAATGTGAAAGATTTCCATGATATTAAGTTAGGATAGATGTCCATTGAAGACTTTGTGACTAAATTTGTGAATCTTATGAGATATGTACCTTACTTTAGGGAGTAGAAGAAAAAATTTCAGAGGAGAAATCTTAGCCACAATGAAGAATAATGAAATATCCATATAATCTCTCCTCTATTATTAGCTAGGGTGGATAGTTTCACCATTGAACCCAATATTTTTATCTAGGGTTTTTCATCCCAAGTGCCAAAGCTACAAGATTTCTCTCCAATTTGTTTTTAGAAAATAATTATGCATAATGAGATAGGGCACCCTCACTCCTTTTTTATTTCCTAGTTCACCCTTTTGCTGGCCCTTTTACCCTTTTGCACTTAAGTGAATTTTTAATTTAGCTTTAGTAAAATTACTTTATTAATTTATTAACCCTTTTACACCAAAAAGTGATTTATTTGACTTTAAAGTATTTTTGGGCACTGGAAGTCACTTTTTATCCTCTCCACCATTTAGAGCTCTTCATTCTGGTTCCAAAGAGATATTACAAAAAGGTACCCCTCTTAGATAAATTATTAAAATGACAACCTTAGTGCAATCCATTAAATAATAGCCATCAATACTCCCAAATTATGAGAATGATCAAAATGCAACAAAATCAAAATTTGACTATGCAGGAATGATCCTGATTATGAAAGATGATAAACAGGACCTCTAAAAGCATCACATAAATCCTAGAAACTTCCCGATCTCACTATTAACCTCAAATTACCCCTCTTTCCAGGTTGACATAAACCCATAAGGTCATTTACAACCGCAGAGTAAGGGATTCCAAAAATGGAGACATCAGATAGTAAACTCAAACTTAAGACACATTTGTGATAAAGGAAAATAAATCTTTGATGTTTTACAAAGTTTTATATGTAAACTCTATTGTATCAAAGTTATAAAACATGGGGCCATATATCATGTATTTATAATACATACATTCGTAACTTTTTACATGTAGAAAACATGTGCAAAGAAATGATAAAGAGTTCACTTTGTTAATGTTATATAGTTTCTCACACGCAAAAGTGAAGAAATATGCACTCTTTCTTTTCTGGGATGTTTGTGAGTTACAGAAAAAGTGACCTAACAATCATTGTAGTAAGAATGTTGAGATGGTTTTTTTTTGAGTTTGTGGGAACACATCTTTTTCACTATCTTTGGATGATAAATTTATTCACTATGGATCATTAATTTTGATACATTCACAAACATATTCAATTTCATAGATGAATTATATAAATTTTTGAATTTGTCAACCACATGCTTGCCGAACCCAACACAACAAATGCACATATTTGATTACAACATAATGCAATATTTGAATATTGACCATATAATGGATTTAACGGGTTGAAAAAATATTCTCTCATCATTGTGGACAATGTTTATTCTTGTACCAAACTCACAAAATATGAATATTAAGTTTCTTTCACTTTAGCTGATCAAATGTGTAATTAAATGTTGATAGATGCTTTGCTAGTTGGAGAATGTAATACAAGAAAGATATTATTTGGTGTGCAGTGAGCGATGCAGAACAATGGTTTGAGAATCACACCTAGTGGCACTACCCTTGCTGGGCCATTTTCCAAGTAATTCATTGTTGATAACTCTAAATTTTTGAGGAAAGGAGAACGAAAAAAAAGGTGGGTGTGTGTCACCCAGATTTACTGGAAAGAAAAAAAATGATATATCCCCTTTTTGCAAGGAGCCAAGGAATTGTAGATTAATCCTTCAGAGATTAATCATTGTAAACGCAGAGTTAAACATTCACAAAGAAAACACAATGATTAATATTTTAGAAATGAATCAAGCAAAACACAAAGGTATTCATTCACAAGGAAAACATAGGGGTTATTCATTCAGAAATGAATCAATCAAAGACGCAGGGGTTTTACCATTCAACGCAAATAATTTTACCAATCACGTGAAGAGGTTTCACCATTCAAAACACAGGTATTTATCATTCAAGAAAATGCTAGGATTTATCAATAAAAGAAACAGAGGTTTACCAAAGTGTAAGCAATTAAAAACACATAGTAGAATCAGAGTTTAATCAATCAATACGCAGAGAACCAAAACAAATCTGAGAATAAATGCAACTTTGAGGATCAACATAGAGAAACAACGATGGTGGACTGGAGAGAATAAATGGCTAGGGTAAAATTCCTTGATGGGCAGAGAATGATCCTACAATTATTATCCATGCACAAGAAAATAGGGCATTTGAATCTAAGTCTTTAAACATTGGAGTGATGACCGTCGATTCGACTCCTAGACGACTACTCAAATAGAGACTAATAACTTAAAGGATCAGATAAAAGAGGATAAAAGAAACACAATATTCATCCAAATCTTCTCCGTGGAGAAACAAATAATGAAATAAAAGCGCAATCAAGGAATAAAGAAAATTCATGCAGAAGATACAAGAACACATGCAAGGTTTTGAGTCCGGGGCTCATTTCGGTCACACACAAAGAGACAGTAACTCATAAATAAAGGATATCATGGATAAAAAGGGTTCTTACTGAATAAGTCAAGCGATAAAGAGGTTTTAATTACTGTAGGAATGCATGTGCAAGAAAACTCATGGCAATGCAATCTTCAACCGAGTACATAAAAATAAACATGTGTAAATTAAATTTCATTGCAAGAAACAACTTTAACATGCATACCTTAGCCAAATGCGAATGCTCCAAAGTCACTGGCCTCCGCGCGCTCCATTTAGCTCCCGCTTTCCAACTGATGTGACCTCACCGGTACCTCCTAACCAACTCTAGGGGTACTCTTCTTCCCCTTGAGCCCCTTGAGCCGCAAAGGGGCCACACACACAATACCATAGAATGATAGCACCCAACTCGCGTCACAAGGTCGAGATACCACTCGTTCCCGATCTGGGTATCCCAACTCCAACAAGAGAAAGTTCAGTCAAGATGAGATTTCAGCAACGTAATGTTACGAAAACTAGATGTGTGTATAGTCCTCCTCCGCCATCTCTTTTATAGTTTTTTCAAGTAATTAGTTTCCCAAATTCTCATTAAATTCCCTTTTCATTTAATTAATTTCGAAAAACCTCCCCCATATACATGTCGCCCGATCCCCTAGTTGCACCATAAAATCAATTTTATTAATTAATTAAATACTCCTATTTCCCTCACCCACCAAGAGCATTCCTAAAAATGCTCATCGGTGTCCCAAAATTCCCTTACAATTCTTAAATGATTTACGCCTTACTTAATTCCTAGTTGAGTTCATAAATAGAAAGTTCCAAAGGCTAGATTCCTTACTAAGTTAGACATTCAACTTTTTCCTTAAGTTTCCCCTTTTTTAAGTTTCACTTTTTCTTTAATTTTCATTTTCTTTTAAGTTTCCCCTTTTTATAACTAAGTTCATAATTAATACTTTAGACAAACACCATTTACTCTTTTTATGAATTTAATCCTCCTTTATAATTTCCTTTTTTTTTTGTTTTTACTTTAATAATTAACGTTTGAATTTCTCTTATTAGTTATTAAAGAACCTTTAGTGAATTGGAATTTTATAAAAAGAATCTTAGTGAATTAAAATTTTATAAAAGAACCTTAGTGAATTAAAATTTTATACAAAGAACCCCGGGGCATTAAAATTTCCACTTTAATCTGGTTATACGTCTAAATAGTTTTTTTTTTTTCTCTAAGGTTCTACTCAGACCTAGGTTTTTAATTCACTAGGCTTGGCGACATTTCTTAAGGGAAAAATTATTCATTAAAAATTACTTATCACATCATTCATTTATTTATTTACCAGTTAAAATTGCGATGTGCCCTTCAAGACGCACTACGTGCTCCAAGGGTGCCACTCGCCTCTTTCTGTTTTCCTTGCATGACGTTCCCTTCAAGACGCACTACGTGCTCCAAGGGTGCCACTCGTTTCTTGGCTGAATTCGGTAGACGTCAAACCCCTGGAGTCAATACTCTGCAAGGTGATCTTGTGGGAGACTAAGGGCCTCTAAGGAATAAGGCCCCTGCCTTTATTGCACGCCCCTTAGAATCATCATGAGCGACTGCCACAGTTTTCCCTCACGACATCATGGGTCTTCTCGAACTAGGTAATCATTAACCTACAATTTGAGCCACAATGAGAGTGATAGTAGGCCGTGGCAGGGATGCTACCACACCTCTCCCTCGATGTCTCTGGTTTTCATGCATAACCCCTCTACTCCAAATGTGAGTCTGGTCGGGAAACTATCGTCAACCTGCATCCATAAACGAATCATGTCACCAATAATAATCAATCATCATAACATCTAATTATATGTACATATTTCACATCAACAACATTCAAATTCTAACAATCCACTCCTTGACTCGATCTAGAGTCCAAGGGGTTTCATCAATGCCTCTGCATCCTCAATATCCAAAGTCCTGCACACTCAAAAGAACCCAGTCAATAACACCTATCTATGTAAATATAACAAAATAACATATCATCAAATCCATAATATCTCATAATCATAATCAAAATGGTCAATAGTATAATAACCTGGATCACTTGCACGCAAGTGTCCTCAAAGAATAAGTTCACTTAGTGCGTGTAAGAGCGGGATGTTACAGATTCGCTAGTTGGAGAATGTAATACAAGAAAGATATTATTTGGTGTGCAGAGAGCGATGCAGAACAATGGTTTGAGAATCACGCCTCTCATAGACTTAAGAATAGGAAGGATGAGGATGGTTTGAGAATCACACCCCTCATAGAGTTAAGAACCAGATGGATAAGGATGGTGCAACAAGTGAAGGAAGCACTAGACCCTTGTCCTTATGAGATGAATGCCATTTGAAGCAGCATAACACTTACTTTAATAGAAATAGGTTAGGTAAGACCTTTGAAGACCATGATTTCTTCTATTCCAATTACTAGTTTATGTCAACATAAGACCTTTTTACATTCTCTATGGAGTTACAAGATACAAGTAGGAATATTTCTCAAACAACTAAAAGAATCAATATCTTTGAATATGCAGGTGATTGGGTATTTAGGTGTGAGGTCCTTATATACTATGGTGGGATGAGGACTTTGGCCATAGGGAAAAAATCAAATCCTGTAACCTCTATTTGAACTTGAGAGAGGTAAATATATTTATTACTACACAAATGAAATTACACAAGTGAAATTAAAAATAGTTATAAAAACACAAAAACATATGACATTACCTATAGAGATATGACGAAGAGGAATTGCACTCTTTAGATATCGGACCGAAGATGATTATAACACAAGCATTAAGGAATTGTGTTCTTTGGATAAACAATTAGGAATTGTCTTATTTATATATCAGACCAAATTTGATTATAACACAAACATTATTTATGATTATAATACAAACATAATTTGGTGTAGAGACTAAGTCAAGAATACCCCTAACCATTCAACATTTTATGCTTTTTATTGTATCTAAAATGTGCCATGATGTTTCATACCATAAATTTTGTTGTTTATTGGAGTATTTGAGCCAATATTTCCATGAGAACAATATCTTATTCCTCCATGGAAGGCCATGAAGAATCGAATGCAAGGATCAATGATCTAGCTATCATCCAGCATAAAGGGAAATCCTCCTTCCTTTCCAACTTCACTACCAAAGTATTTGAGAGGGTACATATGGTTATCATCTAGTATAAAGGAAACCCCTTCTTCCTTTCCAACTTCACTGCCAAAGTATTTGAGAGGGTATATCAACAACGAGCTTACTCCGAGAGCTTGCACATCGAGCAGACAATCTAAAGGAAGAAAAGATGAAGCTAGGTGGAAATAGAAGCCTACACCTTAGAAACTATCAAGAGCAACTAACCTAAAGAAATAAAATTTCCCCCAAAGAGGAAATGGAGGGATGGTTGTCTATAATGTCCCTCCATTTATAAACATTTGAATATTTTAATTTTTGATGGGTATGTTATGAAAGTTAGAAAAATACTTATGCGAAAAATTATATCATCATAAACATTAATGATGATGAATATTTTGGTAAATCATATTTTAAATGTATTTCATTTAACTAGAAACAAAGTGATAGTTATAAAGAGTAAATCATTATTCCATGGGAGAGTGAAAAGGGATAAAAAATGCCAGAGTAAATATTGTCCATGAGGACAAATGTGAACCTACTCCCAAAGATGTGGTATGTGAGGGAACAAGCTATTACAAAGTTAGGCCAAGAATATTACCTAGGGTTAGGCATGAGTCTAACCTGGAAAAAAGACCTAGGAAATATATTTCTTCTTGGTAAAACATTAAAATACACGTATAGAGTACTTGTGAGGTGAACTTGAGTTTGATTGTTCTGAGAAAGAGTCAAACTATGAGATATCTGGAAGAGGTTATGCAATTTTCAGTCCCTATGGAAAAATGATCTAGGCTAGGGGGTGACACGAACACACACTATTGGTTGTTTAGGTCTATGGTTTGGAGGCACTGGTTCTCTACTCAGTTTGTTTCCAGTCTTGAAGTAGGCTTATATATGTTTTCCATATTTTATTAATTTTTCTCTAGTTGTTACTTATTATATTGCAGTAGTTAAAGTCTATAAGTTTGTAATAATAGTTATTGTGGAGAATGTCTAATTCTAAATATTTTCTAAATTTTCTTTATATCATCTTTACATTATTGAACTTAGGGAATAGAAGATTGTTGGGTTAATATTTCTTTCTGGAAAGAACACTTATTGTAACCTTGATGTTGTGAACATATAACCCTGTACCTTAGCATGCAAACGTCGTTGACATGGTTTGAGTAAATCCGTTCATTTTGAACCCTAGTCGAATCTTAACAATATCATAGTTACCATCACGTGAAAAATTACGAACCCTTTCGGTTCTTGGTAATGTTAGACAAAGACCAACTATATTCCATGAGTTTCTTACCGTGCGTAAATATCAAATTGTAACTAGTTAGCATGTATGGAACTGTAAACATATAAAATCTAAATATATTTCTCTTGCATTTTATTATTGGCCTTTACCTAGTAATAAGGTAGAAACAATCACCAAATTGGGTTGATGTGTAACTATGAGTTCGTAATCATGGAAAACCTGCACATACCAAAGAATCCCCCAGTTTGATGAGTTTTGTAAGAAAAAGGAAGATTTAGAGTGATAATTAAACCAACGACCATAAAAATTGAGATGTAATCCAATCGTTACCTCATACTATGGCATTGAATCTACAGGAGATCTATAATAAACATACAAACTAAATATTTGAAACCCTACAACTGTAAGATAAGTTACTTCTCCAAATGATAGAATGAATATGGAAGAAAAAAGTCTAACAATTAAGAAATGAGTACGATGTTTGGTGGATAATGAAAATGAGTTTAATGGAGCCATCGACATGCCAAAACGATCCAGCATAACGTGAGTCACTCAGTTGAAAATTAAATGAAATCGAAGTCTGTGATAGAATGGATGTTTACGTCTCAATCGTATCATTGACAACTGGAATCCGTTCTCGTAATAAGGATATCATATGAGTTCTATCTCAAGAATATAGTGTCACTATGGTAGTAAGCCAAAACCTAGGTAGCCTACGGATATATAAATGATTTTGGATTTAGCTTACAATTTTAATATTTAAATTTTGTTATTTCCGTACAGTTTGAGTGAGTCTAGCTTGAGTGAGTTTAATGGTTCAGAACATGTGTTTCCTCCTAAGAGATCACAAGTTCAAATCTAGAGGGAGTAGGGTATGTATACCTCTTTAAACTTGTAAACTTGGTATGTATACCTTTGTAGACTTTACCAATCAAATCTCTGGACAGAGAAAAGTTTTAAATGACTATTCTATATAGATATTAACTCCTATTTTAGATGAATAACCTTTTCATAGTTAACACTACTTTACAAATAACAATAAAGTATTTAACTGCAATAGAATAAATAAAGTTTTAGTAGTAGGAGAATAAAATTTATTACCAAGTGTATTTGAGGGGACAATAAGTCCTTTCAAATATTTGACATGTCCCTGCAAAATTATAGACACCGTTAAGAATGTAAAAACAAGCGTGATAAGTTACAATAGAAATGAGTGATTGGTAGTAATATATAGATCCGGGTGAAGCTTTTACCTGGAAGTCCGATAGATTTGATGAGAGGTATAATGGAAAAATTGATTCATAATAATGAACCTCTTCAATTTCCTTACCCTATCATGTTTCATCATGACGATTAAACAATTGTATAAAATAAATCAATGAACGAAAGGAGGATTAAGAAAATGATAAGAGAAATGTTTCATCATGACGATTAAACAATTGTATAAAATAAATCAATGAACGAAAGGAGGATTAAGAAAATGATAAGAGAAGTTATAGGATATGTTCTTTCCATTTTTTTTTTTCCTAAATTTGTGTGTTCTGGGTGACATTATAGATGGTATCAAAATAAGGTTCAAACACTACGATTTTATGGGTTCAAAACAAACATAAGTTTTTCATATATATATATATAACTCATGTTAAAGACATAAGAATTGATGTCAATTATGTTTTTGTACATATCATAATTAAAAAACAAGTGTCATGGATGAAGAACAATGAAAATCAACACCAAGTGGTCCAGAGATGTATGTGGAATTAAACAATGAACAACCACACAATAACTTTGTAGGACTATTGGAAACCATGTGTAACATAAAAGAAAAAATACAAGAACAAGAAGAGTTGAATGAAATCCTACTTAAAAACATGACCGATATGAAAAAAATCATAAATATAGGACAAACTTCCAACATTGATAAAATGGAACTTTCCAATGAAGAGTCACATAAACGTAAAGACCATTTGGCGATTAGTGATAAAACATTGCTATTAACAGAAGGAATTTGCGAGGGTAACTCTGAAGGAAACACATTACAAAAGACTGTACCCAAAAACAAGAAACGAAAATGACATGAGGATGATTTATTTGGCTAATTTAAAAAGATTAGACCACCTAGTTTTTATGGTGAGTCTAAGGAGGGAGCAAAATCTTGGCTTATGAATATGAGTAAATACTTCCAAATATACAATTACCTAGGAAATTTGAGGGATGGGTTAGTTGTGTACCAGCTAAATGGTAAAGCTGCCATTTGGTGGTAGGAAAAAAAAGTTAATAAGATCAGGAGTAGTTAGTTGAACTGGAAATTATTCAAGAAATATTTTAAACAAAAGTATCTAACAAAACAATACTATGATGAGAAGGCTAAGGAGTTCCATGATCTTAATCTAGGGAAGATGACTATTGAGGACTTTGTGACTAAGTTTGTAAATTTGATGAGATATATACCTTAACTTAGAGAGGAGAAGGAAAATTTCCAAAGGTTCATGAGTTGTTTGCCTCAAGCATACAAAGAAAAAAATGATTTTTCAAACAAGAAGACAATGGATGAAGTTATAAGGCATGCTAAATTATGCTTTACTCAATTTAGACAGAGGTATGAAAATACAAAAACATGGTAGAATGGAAATAAGAACAAGTTTGATCCTAAGAAGAAACAATTTAAACATCCTCGAGAACCATCAAATAGTGCACTAGTTAGGATAAACAATTTCATTGGACAACAAAGTGTATCGGTTCAAAACAGTAACAAACTTGCAGATTTGGTGAACAAGACAGTTAGACCACCTCTATAGTGTTTGGTTTGCAAAGAACCTCACTTATACTGAGAGTGTCCTTCAAATAAAAACATAAATCATGAAGTACAAAATATACAAGAATAAACAAGAATAAATGACATTTATAGAAGTATTCATAGGATCAATGTTACCCTAGAAAATCGACAGGCTGACCATCAATCCTCCATGGTAGAGATAGAAGCTAAAATTAATTATAAAATTGTATCCATTTTAATATACCTTGGTGCAAGTCTAAGTTATATTTCACATACAGTAGTGGAAAGTTGTAAACTAGATAAAATCAAACATAAGAAGTCTTGGCTAGTTCAATTAACTATAGGAACGAAACTAAATTTTGTTGAGTTGGTAAAATATTGTACAATAATTATGGATAGAATGGATACTAAAGTAGATCTAAACATTTTACTCTTAGGATCTTATGATTTACTCATAGGCATGGACTGGATGGAAAAAACATTTGGTTATTGTACATTGTCGTGACAAGACTTTTCACTATTTAGATGATTTTGGAAAAGGTAGAATGGTAAAAGAAATAACACGAGGAGTGTCAGTAAGAAAAATATCCTCCTTACAACTAAAAAGAAATGTAAGGAAAGGTTGTCAAATTTTTTCTATGCATGTATATGAAAATGTTGATAAAATGAACAAGAGATTGTTAACAGACGACCCAATATCAAAAGAGTTCTAGGATGTGTTTCTAGAAGAAATTACAGGATTACCTCCTAGAAGGGACATATATTTCACAATAGACTTAGCACCCAGATCTGCATCGATGTTTAAGGCCATGTACCGAAATAGTACAACATAACTAACTTAAATTAAGATGAAACTTCAGGAGCTGATGGATAAGAAGTATATCATACCTAGTGTGTCTCCGTGGAGAGCACGAGAGAACCACTCTTGTTTGTTAAAAATAAAGATGGAACCTTCAGATTGTGCATTGATTACCGACAACTTAAAAATATGACAATCAAGAAAAACTATCATTTACCTCACATTGATGATCTTTTTGATCAAGTCAGGGGAGATAATATATTCTCTAAGATAGATTTGCATCCAGGATATCATTAGGTTAGTATTAAAGATGAAGACATTCATAAAAATTCTTTCTGAACCATATATAGACACTATGAGTATGTAGTGGTACCTTTTGGTTTAACAAATGCACCTGCTACATTCATGTGTTTGATGAACAATGTGTTGATAAAATATCTAGAAAAGTTTGTAATCGTTTTCATAGATGAAATTTTGATTTATTCAAAAACCAAAGTGGAACATGAAGAACACTTAAGAATGGTCTTCCAAACACTTAGGGAGCATCAACTATACACAAAGTTCAGTAAATTTGAATTTTATCAGGATAACATATAGTATTTGGGACATGTGATTTTAGTCGACCTAGAAAAGGTCAAGGCCATCCTAGATTAGACAGTAACAAAGGATGTATTGGATGTCCGATATTTTATGGGGATCACATGGTATTATCATAGGTTCATAGAGAGGTTTTCAAAACTTTCCTATCCAATAACCTCTTTGCAGAAAAAATGGATAAGATTTAAATGGATTGAAAAATGTGAAGAGAGCGTGAAAAAGCTAAAACAATTTTTATCAACAATGCCTATCTTGAACATAGAAGACCCACATAAATATTTTGTGGTCTGTACTACTTCTTCATTAGAAGGACTAGGAGGTGTATTTTTAAAATATGACCATGTGATTTCTTATGAATCACAAAAGTTGAAACTTCATGAAAATAACCATGAAACAAACGATCTAGAATTAACTACTATTTTGCATGCTTTAAAAATGTGGCGACACTACCTTTTGGATAAGATATTTCTATTAAAAAACTGATAATATCAGCCTTAAGTATCTTTTCAATCAACCAAACTTAAATGCAAGACACGAAAGATGCTTATATTTCCTAAATGAGTGTGATTTTGACATAAAACATATTAAAGGAAATGGAAACAAGATAACAGATGCACTTATCAGAAAACTAAATGCAATTTTCAACAGTACCATACAAATTGATTTGAAACAAATAATTAAATCAATAATAGAAAATGACGAAAATGATAGGAAAATACAAGAAAAATTTCAGAATAATAAATCAATTGAGGAACAATCAAAATTCAATTGCAATTAGAAAGGTTTAGTACTGTACAAAGATAGAATTTATGTTCCAAAAAACTGTAACATCCCGCTCTACTGAGCACACTTTTATTGACATTTTCTTTGAGGACACTTGCGTGCAAGTGATCTAGTTATGATATATTATGATTTAGTTTCAATTATGGGTTACATATGATGATGATGTTGTGTTGTAACTTATTGTTATGTTGATGTATATATATTGGAAGATGTTATTGATGAGTTTTCCTGAGTGTGTAGGGAACATGATAGTTTATGGATGTTGATGGCATCGATGGACTTTCTTGGACTCCAGATTGAGTCAGGAAGTGGATTGTATTTGTTTTAGTATTTCATTTTACTCACATATGACAAACGATTTCTTTCAGTATGAATATGTATATAGATTATTGAAACTATTTTTGTTAGTGGATGCAGGATTGACGATGCTTTCTAATCTGACTCACATAAGAAGTAGAGGGGCCATGTATAGAAACCAAGAATTGAGGGAGAGGTGTGGTAACATCCTTGTCATAGCCTACTAGCACTCTCATCGTGGTCTAAACTGTAGGTTAATGATTACCTAGTTTTAGAGGTCCACGATGTCGTGAGGGAAGAGTGAGACAGTCACTCATGGAGATTTCTAAGGAGCGCGAAATAAGGCAGAGTCCTTATTCCTTAGAAGACCTTAGTCTCTCACAAGGTCGACCGAGTGGAGTGTTTGTTCGACAACACAGGTATTCCAACAGAGGACGAACACCTTCAGTAACCACTCACATAACCAGATCAAAGATCAACACACCGATGTTTTCACATGGTAAAACCCCTACGGG
>JZKD02S0506299.1:821712-832265 GCA_000966675.3 Picea glauca | reverse complement strand
ATTTCCTAACTACAAATGCATACTAATGCATACTAAAGAAACACACTTTTACCTAAGGACATATTAGACCAAGTAGATCTTAACTAACTCCTAAGTGTCTAAATATCCTAACAGTGTTGACTCCAAGGGCCAGACAAACTTCCAAAACCAGTCAAAGGCGAGTGGCACCCTTGGAGCATGGAGGTGCGCCTTGAATGGCATGATGCATAATTAAAAACTTGAGTCAATAAATCTAGGTGGCCTAGAAAACATTTAAATGACCGTACGTGGTTGGGTTAAAAAATTAATTAAACATTGCATTTATTAATTATAAAGCCCAATAAAAGTCTAAGCCTAATTCTAAGACTAAGCCTAAGTCTAGGTTTAGTTAGGGGACTGAATTAAAATATAAAATAAGTTAAAACAATAAAGATAAATCAATTTAGGGAAAAAGTGAGAAAAATCTAAAGATTGGATGGAATGCACATGTGTGTATGAAAATATTAAAAGGTATTTTTAAAATAGAAAGAAATAAAATATGACAAAATAGGTGTACACATAGAATGGTATCTAGAGTAAAGCTACCACTAGTCTAACTAGAAGAAGAATCATATTCCAACTCTAAGTAAGATCTAGTTAGGAGACACTCATTAAATGAGAATCTGGGGAATAAAGGGACAACTAAGAGAAAAAATAGGAACACATTGGGGTCTGTGAGTGAAATTGAATTTTTGAATAAAACAAATTTGGTGATTACTTGTGCAACTTGGGGAGAGTGTGACAAGTGTGTGGGCGAATAATCCTAATTTAATTAATTAAAAAGTTAATTAATTGTGCATGTGGACATGTGTCAGTGAGGGAATTTCTATAAAACAAATGGTGTGAATGTGAAATGGATCACACTTATTCTTGGTAAAGTTATGCATCCAAAATGGTTTTGACTATGTTTTACTTGTGAGAGTTGGGATACCAAGCTTGCAGAAAGAGTGGAAGCTCTACCTTGCGAGGCAAACCTTAGAGCTATTGTTTGTTGGTTTCTTGTGTGTGGCCCCTTTGCGGCTCAGGGGGCTAAGGGGGAAGAAGAGTACCCCTAGTGTTGGCTGGGAGGTACCAGTGAAGTCTTAGTGATTATCAAGTGGGAACGAAGAAGGAAGGCAATGCATTGACAAACTTTCTCAATTTTCCATCTGCACAGTTTCAGTATTTTATTTTGGATTATTACATTGTAATAAGAGTAGAATTGCATATATGATTTATTTAAATTCTTCGTAGAATAATTGGTAACTTCTGTAACAAATTCACAAGCTCTAGGAAGAGCCTTTGTGAAAACTAGAAATTGTTGTATTCTGGTTCAATGCCATTCTTATTTTATAATCGAGAATTTTAATTAAATTGTGCGCTGCCAAATTAATTGGCAGAATCAAAATTTTAAGAGTTCTTGAAAATGCAACCCAAAATTCGATTTCTTTAAGTATCAACTTTTATAGGATTTGATGTTGAGGTTGTTCGCTGTATTTTTCCAAGAGAGTTCACCTAAATTGTTTAATTACATTGTCAATCATTTTACAACTCAATTTCGATTCCTGCGATTTCCTTTAAATTTTTTTTTCTCTCTGCTTAGAATTAATTGAGTGTTGCATTTAAATTTTTATTACATGTTCAAACTGCTTACTCTTTTATGATTGTTGTTGCATCAATTACCAGACCCTATTTTAGAGAATCTATTGTTCTGTGTCAATCTATTGCTTTTTGCATTAAAAATTGGTGTGGGTATTTGCAAAGTTTTACGCAAGACCAGACTGTTAGATTGCCAAATATTTACGTTTTAGATGCAACCAAAAACTACTTTTATGGATTCATTGTAAGAGAAATCATCAGTCCCAATCTAGACTTGATTGTTGCCCTTTCAAAATCGCGAATTTTGATACAAGAATTTTGTTGGTTCTTTTAATTGATTTGATCTTGATTTTTTTTTTATTTCCATGAATTGTACATTTTAATTTGTAGACCATGTTCTTTTCGTGAGGTGTTGATTAACTCTTCCAATTTATTTAATAGTTTTCGATTGCAATATTTTTTTAAAGACTGTCAATATTATAGTCAAATGTGTATATGTATGATATTTGTAAACCCTTCACCCTAGACCTCCCTTGAGTGAAGCACAATGATTGTTAACCCTTCTGTAGCATTTAATCCTTAATTTCTTGAGTGTATGCTCAGGTGGCGTGATTCCTCTGTTTCTTTTATTTTTTCCCAATAAATTAAACCCAAATTTCGAATGCCATTATCGCTGCCAAATTCGTATCCAACCCAGGATCCAGATTTGTTGTTCGTGCCATTTTTAAAATCAAATTCC
Source organism: Picea glauca (assembly GCA_000966675.3). Lineage (NCBI taxonomy): Eukaryota > Viridiplantae > Streptophyta > Pinopsida > Pinales > Pinaceae > Picea > Picea glauca. The sequence goes on along the minus strand of JZKD02S0506299.1, from coordinate 829,930 downwards.
CAAATATCATAATTTATTGAATATCTCCATTAAATCTTAACAGATTGGTGAATGTCACATGATCGTTACCAAGTCAAATTTTAATTCCATAAATTATGAAACTGTAGGGATGTTTATGTTGAGCAACTCGGTGAATTAGAGAAACTATAATGTTGTTGTCTAGCTACTACAGGTCCGCGATTTTGAGTACTTGGGTCAGTGTACAAAATATTTTGTTCCAAAAATTTAGAGAAGGTGTAGACTCCATCCTTAATCTATTTTCGATTATTAATTTTTGACTGGCTGAAATTTAAAGATAAATCACAATTTTAAAATGTGAAATCTTGGGTCTCTGTAATAAAATTTGAGATTCGAGAACTTAGCCCTTAAGAAATAATGTAAGGGTAAATTTGCAGTCCTTTTGTTAAGAAACATAGTCACCTTGGAATGGTTGTAATTACAGAATTAAGTTTAATATCACTATCTTTTAATTGTAATAAGTAATTGGCAATTTAAGTGTTTTTAGGTGATAATCACTATTGAAATGTTTGTAACTCTAAAGCTAAGAATTGTTGTAGCTGCCAAATTAATTGTCAAAAAACATGAAAGTGAAATAGGGACTAGTTCACTGCCAAATCTATTTGTAGATCCTATCCTTTGACCATTATTGGATTCGCTTCCAAATCTATTTGCAACTCCTATCTTTAGAACATTATTTGATTCACTGCCAATTCTATTTGTAGCTCATGTCTTTAGAACATTATTTGATTCACTACCAAATCAATTTGCATCTCCTCTCATTTGAAATTTATTGTATCGCTACCAAATCAATTTGCAGCTCATGTCATTTGAAATTATTTGATTCACTGGCAAATCAAATTGAAGCTCCTGTCATTTGAAATTTATTTGATTTGCTGCCAAATAAATTGCAGTTCCTGTTAGTTGGAATTTATTGTTTCCCTACCTTAACGATAAATATTAGGTAATCATGTTAAGTATGCATAATATGGATGTTTTTTATATTTTTGGAATTTCGACTTATATTTTACCAATTAAGAATTGTTGATGACTTTATGAGTAGAGGATGAATTAAACAAAAGTGGTGAGTCTAACTTGGAACGAATTGATTATTTTATGTTAGGATTAGAAGATGTTTTATATGAAAAGTTCAGTGCCTTATGGCCATAGAAATTAATGTGTGGATTCTCACATGCGTGTTAACTAATTTTTTTCTATTGCTCACGATAAATGTTATAAGATGTTCTTTCCCAATTCACATTAAAAATGATAAATGATTTGTTAAACATAATATATTATACTCTCTATTTAAGAAATTTATGAAGGATATTGTTGTGGATTTGGTCATGAATATGAGAGTATGATTTTGGTTAAGGGAACTAGATATCTCCTTGTTCTTCAGAACAATTGCTAGTCCTAAGACCTTATATGGTCAAATTCAATCGGATGAATCCAAAACTTGAGCGTTGATTATGTGTCTTGGTGGTTCTAATCTTGCAGGATAGGTTGTGAGGGTAGCTTCCTTATGTGATATTTATGTTATATGGCTGATTGCATAATAGTGATGTTGCATTCAGATTGTTTGTGTAGTTATTAATGTATGTTGTGATGCATATCACTTATCCTAACTTTAGTTTCAAAAGAAAATACTTTCTTCTTTTGTACTCACTTATTTGTTGTCGTAACAGAGGGGACATTAAGAAAACATAGATCTGAAGAATTTAATATTGGATGAAGTACATAATAAACCTTACTCAACTCACCTTGGTTACCAAAAGACTATAACGACTTTGAAGAAATAATACTTTTGGCCAGGGATGAAAATAGAAGTAGTTGAATATCTGGCTAGGTGTCTAGATGGTTAAGAAGTTAAAGCTAAGCACCGTCATCCCACTAGATTATTGTAGCCAATACTCATTCCTAAGTGTAAATGGGAAGTGATTAGTATGGATTTCATTAGAGGACTAACTACAACTAAGAAGCAAAATGACAATAAAATGGTAGTAGTAGAAAAAATCACTAAATATTTACACTTTATTCTAGTGAAATCATCTCACAAAGCCACAAACATTGCATATATTTTAAGGAAGAAATGATTTAGAATGCATGGTTTACCAAAAACTATCATTTTAGATAGGGATACAAAGTTCACTTTGAATTTTTGGAAGACCTTATTCATTGGTTTGGACACTCAATTGAATTTTAGAATCACATATCATCCTCAAATTGATGGTCAGACCAAAAGGACTAACCTAATTGTAGAGAATATGCTACATATGTATGTGATGGATTTCCCTACAAAGTGGGAAGAATAACTACATTTGATTGAGTTTGCATATAATAATAGTTATCAAACTTACCTAAAAACAAGTCCCTTTGAGGTAATGAATGACATGAAATTATGAACAACCATTAGTTGGGACAACCTAGTTGAAAGAATTATTTTGGGTCTCAATATGCTAAAAGAAATGGAAACAATTATTAAAAAAAATAAAAAATTGAAAAGTGCATAGGATAGACAAAAGAGTTTTGCAGACCTGAAAAGAACACATACATAATTCAATGTAGGACATCATTTCTATTTAAAAGTCAAACAGAGAAACAATTCATTCAAATTGGGAAAGAGTACCAAGTTGTCACAACAATATTGTGGGCCACTTTAGGTGCTTTCTAGAGTGGGGCCAATGGCCTACCAACTTGCACTACCAGCCAATTTAAAAGTACACCATGTATTTCATGTTTCATTGTTAAAGAAGTATGTACATGATGTAACTCATATTGTAAATTGGAATGTAATTTAGGTGGAACTAGAAGGCAAGTTGCAGGTGGAACCACCACTATGCATTCTCGACAAGAAGGAAACTATGATATGGAACCGAGCCATCACTCAGGTTAAAGTGTAGTGGAGGCATTTTAGTCTCGAGGAGGCCACTTAGGAAATGGAAGAAGCCATGAGAAATACTTATCCTCTCCTATTCCAGTGTTGATATGATCATATTGGAACACCAAGGATGATGTTCAGTTCAAAGGGGAGAGGATGTAATTTCCCTCCATTTATAAACATTCAAATATTTTAATTTCTTATGGTTGTGTTGTGAAAGTTGGAAAAATAATTATGTGAAAAATTATATCATCATAAACATTGATGATGAGGAATATTAGAGAATCCAATTATAAAGAGTAAATCATTACTCCATGGGAGAGAGAAAAGGGATAAAAACCACTCGAGTAGATATTGTCCATGAGGACAAGTGTAAACCTACTCCCAAAGATGTGGGATATGAGGGAATCAGATAGCACAAAGTTAGGCCAAGAAGATTCCTTAGGGTTAGGGATGAGACTAACTTGGAAAAAAATACCTAGCCAAGCTATTTATTCTTGGTAAAACAATAAAATACAAGTATAGAAGAGGTAGGACGCCCGAGTATTTGTGAGGTGAACTTGAATTTCATGGTTCCGAGAAAGAGTCAAACTATGAGATTTTTGAAAAAAATTATGCAATTTTAAGTCTTTATGGAATAATGGTTCAGGTCTATGGTTGGGAGGAATTGGTTCTCTACTCAGTTTTTCCCCAATATTAAAGCAGGCTAAGATACATTTTCTATATTTTATTCATTTTAAGCTGGTTATTACTTATTATATTGGAGTATTTAAAGAGTGTAAGTTTGTAATAATAGTTATTGTGGTGAATGTCTAGTTCTAAGTATTCTTTATATTTTCTTTACATCATCTTTACATTATGAAATTTAGGGAATAACCGTTTGTTAGGTTAATATTTCTTTCTCGAAAGAGCAGTGATTTTGATTTTATTCCGTGTAATAAGAAATAAAAGAAAATTATAGAATAACTCGTACAATGATTTAGCTATAAATAACTTTTTTTTATTACAAAAATGAAAGCAGATTTTGATTTTATTCCGTGTAATAAAAAATAAAAGAAAATTATAGAATAATTCGTACAATGATTTAGCGATAAATAATTTTTTTTATTGCAAAAATGAAAGCAGAAAATCAAACTATTTTTCGTATATACAATATAGTTACAATTTGTTTTTCTTTACAAACAATAGTTTTAAGGAATCTTTTTAGAAATTATTTAGTTATCAAAATCAAAAGTGGGTGTTCTCAAATAACACATATGTATGTATTACAAAAGTAAAAAGATACCAATAGAGATAAATTGAGTTAAATCTTGATAACGTATATAGGGTTTCTATATAAAGAGACATTCTACCAATTATTTTCATAAAAAGAAACAAGATGAAAGTTTTAGGGATAAAATCCCACAAAAATTGTTGGATCAAAGAAATATTCATGCAACGCTCTCTTTATATAAACTCTATAGAAACAAAAAAAATAATAAAATTTATAGGGTTTATATATATAAACTCATATAAATGAATAAACATAATAAGAATAGCAACGATACCACTCGAATAATGAGTATGGAATCCATACGATGCCAACTTAATCATATAAATAAAGTCGGTATTTATATTAACGAACACAATGATTCGTCGACCCTATTATACATGGGAGCAACTTGATAACCCACGACAATAAAGATATAGCGTAGGTGGCTATGACCTAGGATCCATGGAGACAAAGTCTTGTATCATGTTAAACACAACTCACAATATTAAACAAAGTCTTACAAGGGTAAGAAATAGAGAAACGAATTTAAGCCGAGGGTTTTAAATAAATATACAAACAAAAACCAGTAAGTGAATATTTAAAAAGATTTATGCCTTCGGTATCAATGTTAAAACTACAGACCCGGATTCTTTGTTAGGGGTAGTCTTGAATTTTGATTCTCCTATAGATTACATTTCTTCTTCCATTAAAGAAATCACAAAATCTAATTAAAATTTTTTTTTTTTTTTAAATGACCAAATAAACATTTCTTTATGTCATTAGAGAAATCCCAAAATCTATTCAATTTTCTTTTTTTTTCTTTAGGGGTAGTATTGAATTCTGATTCTCCTAGAGATTACATCTCTTTCTTCCCTTAAAGAAATCACAAAATCTATTCAATTTACTCCTTTTGTCTTGGTTAGGGGCTCCAATTCTAATTCTCCAAGAGATTAAAGCTCTATCTAATTGATATCAAAATTGTGATTTAATATTCTTTCTCTCTTCTCTAACATCCTTGGGAAACTTAGACATTTTATGTTCCCCAACCTTCCACTCTATAGAAGATTTCTAAATATGTTTATAGTTTCATTAGTTTGATCATTTTTGCATCGATTAGTTTTTGCAAGGTATGTTGGGATTCATCCCTTTCTCACATTTTGTTTAATCAATATTACAACTTCAAGGGAGATTTAATATATGTTCAGCTACTTGTGTGTTTAATTTCATTAAATATATTTAAAAATATTATTTCTCAGGTTATGATATTCATCTCTTTCTTACATCTTGTTTAATCAATATTATAACTTCAAGGGAGGTTTAATATATGTTCAACTAGTTGTTTGTTTAATTTCATTAAAACCATATTTAAAAATATTGTTTCCAAGGTTATTTTATGGGAGGATACTAATGAAATCCAAGTACATTGATAATAATTTATCACATTTTCTTCCTTCTTGCAATTTGTTCGCTCTCCTTATCCCAAGTATATTTCCATTTGGTTCTTTAGTTGGATAATTTATAATAAAAAAATTAGATAAGAATTATGAATCACTTAAAGTAGTCAATAAACACTACAACCTCTACTTGAAATTTGTTCATTCTCCTTATCCCCAAGTTTATTTCTATTTGGTTCATTAATTGGCTTATTTATATTACAAAACTTAGAGAAGAATTATGACTCCCTTAAAGTAGTTAATAAACACCACAACCTCTACCATTTTTTTTGTCACCACAAGTAAAGGGGTTAATTTATTTAATATCCATTGTTCATTTGTCTATATTGAATCAATGGTTATATATAAATTTCATACTCTTTTAAGATGTCCTTCACTTCCATGCATGTAGATAATTATCTCACAAAAAATGAAGAGGGAGTAAACCCATATTACTTCTCTTAATTTATCTTGTTTTCCAGCTTGCTATTCTATACCTTAATTCAACTAGAATGGATCTTCATAATGTAAGAAATTGAATACAAAAAATGAACATCACCTATGGGTAAGAAATTATCTAGGAAGTTGAATAGTTTTCTAAGTTCAAAACTAGTCTAAATTCTAAGTTGGTCAAACCAACCAATTTACTTGACTAAGGAGAATTAATGGGAAGATCGCGTTAGTTGTAAATAGATATCAACAATCAATCCATGTTGATGGGCCACATAGACATAAGATATGATAGTTTCTAGTAATGTTTATAGATTAGTTGTTGATGGAGTATGGTTAATGAGTAAACAAAAAGCTAAGGAATAAGTTGATTAGGATTTTTGGTGGACTAGCACATGATCGATAGTTTTCATGGATGCAATTGAGCCGAATGGGTTTTTGGAGGATGCCTATTTAAACCTCTATAAAATGACTAGAGGGTTGGTTGATGAGTATATCCAAAGTATCAAGTGCATGCCACATCAATAATAATCCTCCAATCATTTCATTACAATGGGTAGCTACTATCAAATGACCCATGGAAGGATAACTAATTGTTTAACTTACTATTGAGGGCTCAATAATCCCTAAGATTTTTAATTTTGGAGACCCACATTTTGTTTTATCTTTAATATATTGATCATGTTATCTAAGATCCGTTGTCAATGAATTTCCATTTACATTATGCACTATCTTTTAGTATTTTATCATATTTTCTTTCAATTGAATTATTCCTTCATTTTTTTTTCTTAAAATTCCTATTGTATTTTTCCCAAGATTTTTTTCACTAAGCATGATTGATATTTTTATTTTTTCCAACCCTTGAGTGGACCGGTTTCAAAGTTCCTCCTTTTATATTTTTTTAATACTATTGGAGGTGTTTTAAAAAAAAAAATCCTTTGTTTCCCTTCGACTCACTCTTAGAACCTTTATTGAAGCGATCCTTTAGACCATCCCAATAGTATTGCAAATACCTCTTGATAATCAATTTCCACATATCTTTCGACTCTTCTATAGAGAGTTTTCATAAAACAATTTTTTTCTTCCCCATAACACTATTGTGGATTCTAAAAGATTGATATGTGTTAAATATGTTTGTTAGAATGTGTTAATGATTGATTAGTGGTCTTATGTACATGCCTATGCCATTTTGTTATTCTTTAATAACTCATTATCTTGTAAAACTAATTTATCCCTCATCCATGATGAGAATTGTTTTCCTTTCACTCTCTCATATATAATAGAGGTGAAGGAGGCCCTATTGACACGTTGTAGAGAAATGTAAATGTAATGTGAGGGAATGCATATGTGGAGATTATATTCAGGGATGATTTTAAGGATGGAAATTTATTTTAAAATGTATAAACCTTGGTGAATCTTACTAATCCTTTGAATGCCAACTATAAATGATTGGCGATATTTTTGTAAAAATATTCAAATTTCTAAGGATTTTATATAGTTTTTATAAAATTTTGGCGATTTTTAAGGTAAATAATTTTATCCTATAGAATTTGGGTGAATCATTTTTAAAATAGCGAATCTAGTTTTTGGAAAAACCATGGAAAATTAGCCCATGAGCGAAATTTAGCCCCTAAAATCATCCCTAATTTATATTATAAGATTGGAGAGTTCTCCCGAGGAATAAAGGCCAACTTCATTGATTTTTTTTCATCATAATTCAGTAGATCTGTTCTTTGGGATCCCCTTCTCTTATGGGTTTGTAGACAGATTTTTACAACCACTTAGTTTTTCACCGGATTTGAGCAGATATCACCATTTTTGTATTTTTTTTCACAAATCTAACCTCACCATTGTTTCCAAAACAGACTAATTAGTCACTATTAAATATTGGCTCGTTAAGTTTAGCTTATGTTTTCCCAGATCTAAATTAATTTTCCTAGCCTAGCTTAGGAAATTTAATTTTTTAAAAGCCTAAACTTTCTGGGTAAATTTTTACGTTTCATAACTACCAAACCTATTTTTTTACCGAGCCTAATTTTTTTTCTTAACCTAATTTCTCTTAAGTAAAGAGGTCTTTTTAAGTGAAATTTTTTTGGGGGTTGATTTCTCCCTAATAGGCCATACTTCCTCTCCCTCTCCCCTTCATGATGCATACAAACCATACAGACGTGTTTTTTTGCTAGGTAATTTACCAAGTTTCCTCCA
>JZKD02S0506299.1:810386-821698 GCA_000966675.3 Picea glauca | reverse complement strand
ATTGCTTTATGGGGTACCATGATTTCTTTGTTGGGGGGACGATTTCTTAATATCCAAGGGTTTTACCACACCTTGGCCGTGATTTATATCCCTTCCATGATTTCAATTACTCACACATCGTATAGATGCATTTTTCTGCTGGGAAATTTCTCTCTCTACATACAGACCACCTTGGCCAAATCTGAAGGTTTTGGTAATTCTTTTCTATTGGTTAATTTTTAAATCTATTCACAGAGGCAACGATGGGTTTGTTGTAGTTATCAGGCCTATTTATTCTAATATTTGTAGCATACAATTTTCTCTTCAACATTTGGTTTTCCGATCTGGTTTTCTAGGTTATTCTTGAAGACATGGGGTCTTTTTTTTTTTACTTTTATCATAGACCTATAACCTATACATTCATATCTACAGCTCCAATTTGAGTAAATTTCCTTTGCATTCATTTTTTCATTTGTCATCTTTTATCATCATGACTTTAGAAGTTGTTTTCATTCTTGAGTTAATTAGCACTAAATATCTTGCTTGGAAGAGAAAGGTGATTGATATACCCAGGTGGGAAGAATCTCTAGTGCATTTTCAATGGTGCCAACATGGAACCAAGTGATGCCAAAGAATGAGGTGTATGGGAGGGTCATTGTGAATAGGAAAGAGGTGTCATTGGGAAAACTATCTTAGGAGGTAAATATAAAAGTTGAAGATAACCTCGTCATGTTATGAAAAAAATTAGGTTCTCTGTATGAAAAAATAATGATGATGTTTCTGCTTATTATTTGGAGACAAAAATTCATGAGCTTGATCCTAAAGAATTATAAAGAATTGAGCTATTTCTTAATTTTTGTTTTACAAGAATAATGAGAATCTTAATAATTGTGGTAAGGACACTAAGAAAACCGATACAATTCTCATTAGTCTTGTAGAACAAAAATTTCCTTCAATTTTATATATGTTCTCACAAACTTGGAATAGGGCCATTGAAATTTCTAATAGATATGTGAAAGTTGTATTTCAGGAGTTTTGCAAAGTGTGAAAGCTATATTTGAGGAATTTTGCAAAGGGTTGATTTGTGAGCAGGACAAGTTAATCTCATTTGTATAGTTGGTCATTGGGAAAACTCATTTGACACACACTAAGAAGAATCCATATAAATGTTCTCATAAAAATAATAAGTCTTATGATTCTAGTACATCCGATCAAACTTGTAATGATGCTTGATGATTGATATTCTCATGGGGAAGAATATCTAGTGCATTTTAAATGGTGCCAACATGAAACCAACTAGTGCCAAAGAATTAGATTTATGGGAGGATCAATGTGAATAGGAAAGAGGTACCATTGGGAAAACTATCTCAGACACTCTACACGTAAATATAGAAGTTGAATATGACCCTATCATGGTATGGAAAAATTTAGTTTCTCTGTATGAAAAAAGACCGATGATGTTTCTTCTTATTATCTAGAGAAGAAAATTCATGAGATTGATCCTAAATACTTTAAAAAAATTCAGTTATTTCTGTTGAAATTACTAAGACAAATGAGAGGGGGGGCTAAATCAGTTGTCACTGTGCTTAAACAATATTATGCATGTTAAAATAATTTTAATCTTCTCCAAGTGATCATCAAGATTATGCAAGACATGAACAACATAAATAATAAACATCAATCACGCATACGATATACAAAGAGACATATATTCATGAGGAAACCCATAAAGGGAGAAAACCTCTTCTTCTTAGAATGATAAGTAGTCTTTTAAGTTCTTTACATCATCTATCTTTGAGCACCAACTCAAAATGATGCTACAACCTCTTCTTAACAAGCTGCAACTTGTAGAGGGCACCAAGCCTCAAGATTCTCTAGCACCCACTAGAAAGAAGCATATTTTCGCCTTATGATCTCCAACTCCAACTGGATAAAAGAACCTACTTCCACTTATACAAGAACCAACTTGCACACATAAAACTCTTCGTGTTCCCGAGCACCACCCTGCCTCCCCATTTTCTAGTCACAACTAGATGGAAGATACAACTCCCAGTATTCAAGCACCATATTGAATAACAGAGGACAAAAATCCCACCTAGCACCACCCTACCACCCTAATTATAAATATTTGCTTGAATAATAACTTACGACAATACATATATTTCAACACTTACCACTTCTTCTCTGTTATGCAATTCTGCTTTGCCTCTGTTTGTTCATGCTTGGCTCCACTTTGTGTCTCTTTTTTGTTCTGTAATTCTGCTATGCTTCTGTCTGTTCATAATTGACTCCACTTGTTGTCTCTTTCGATCATCTCTTTCTCTATTCTTCTCATGCTCTTAGGTTCTTGTACATTCTTCTCTTTTCACCATTTCTGCTCTGCCCAACTTCTATTCTTCATCTCTAAATTTGTTCTCTCTCTGTTCATATTGTAATTTTCATTACATGTAGTTCAACTCATTTTAAAGAGAAACGACGACCTCACTCTATCACAACGTTTTCATTTTATGCTTTTTCTCATAATACGTTACACTACGAATCTCAAACGCCTAAGAACAATGATTCAATTAGTATAACTAAATCGTAACTGATCAAGAAATCACGAAGTGAAACAATAACCCTTCAATCAGGTTGTATATTTAATCAACGCTGTTGGATTATACACACAGAGGATTTTTATTTTTCAATGTGTAAAATATAGTGTCGATGGGTGCAAGGTTCCTATCCACATGACCACTGGCTGTGACCACTTTCCAACCAAAAATGTTCTTCACGACTTCGCACTCCAGATATTATGTTGTGAGTCACCCCAACTCTCCCAAATCACGATCTCCAAAGGTAGAGCCTAGAGACGCTAGCTACTTCCCTTATTATCTGCTAATGTGACCTCTTGCTGTGACCACACGCCAATAAAAAAGGTGTTTGCGACTTCGTGTTTCGAATATTCTTCTATGAGTCACCTCAATTCTCCCAACTCCCGAAACTCCGAGGTAGAGCCTAGTGAAGCTAGTTCCTTCCCCTATTCTCAGTTGACATTTTCAGATCAACAGTCCACAACTTTCCTCAATCCAATGGTCCAAATCTCATTGGGACTTAGCATTTCAAAACTTTGGAGATGGCTCCTTCTTTTGTTAACTTTTGTTTGTTTCCATGCACCGATATGAATGTGTTCCATAGATCTATCATCCACGATAATCAATGGTTTCTGATGTAGTTTCTTTCAAACCTTCAAACCTTTATCTCATGATTCCTTCTTTCCTTCTCACCATTATTAGTTTACATCAATGACAACACTGAAAACACACCAAATAAAGAACTTGCCAACAATATCCCCCTTTGACGTTGATGGCAACTTTTTGCATTCTGGCAATTCGACAATTCTGAAATTCTGCATTCTGGCAATTCAACAATTCTACAACAATATCTTTCCTTCTCCCCCTTTGACATTGATGACAAAGGAAACACACTCCCCCTGTCAAATATGAATGGAAAAACCATAACTATATTCACCAAAAATACAATAGATATTCAATAAGTACTCCCCTTGACAAGATGAACACATTAGATGAAATAAGATATGACCCCCAACTTATGAAGAATATATTCAAATAGTATCTTTGCTAATGGTTTAGTAAAAATATCAACTATCTATTCTGTGGAAGCAATATAATTCAGATGAACAACTCTGTTTGTAACCTGCTCTTTGAGAAAATGATATTTTATTGGTATATTCTTTGTCTTTGAATGAAGAACAAGATTCTTTGAGACACTAATGACACTGGTTTTATCACAATGAAGTGGAATTGGATCAGTATAAGTTACCCTCAAATCTGCAAGAGTTTGTATCATCCATAATATCTGAGTGCAACAAGTAGCAACAACAATGTACTATGCCTCTCTAGTTGATAAAGAAATAGATCCCTGCTTCTTACTAAGCCATGCTACTAACAAATCACCTAATAAGAATGCACCTCCATTGGTTCTCTTTCTCTCATCTAAACAATTTTCCCAATCAACATATGAATATGCAGTTAATTCAAAATTCTAATTTCTAGGATACCAAATACCATAAGTCATTGTACGCTTCAAATATTTGAATATCCTTTTGACAACTGCTAAATGACTTTTTTTAGGAGCAGACTTATAACAACCTACCATTCCAATAGCTTGAATTATAACAAGACGATATGTTGTGATGTACATAAGTCTTCCTATCATTGATCGATATGTTCTTTGATCAACATTAGGTGAAATATCATCTTTACTGAGCTTTCAACCAACCACCATAGGTGTACTAACAAGAGAGTAATATTCCATCTGAAACTTCTTCAACATCACTTTCAAATACTTTTCTTGAGATATAAATAACCTTGCAAAACTCTGATTGATTTGAAAACCAAGAACATATGAAAGTTCTCCTGTCATGGACATCTCAAACTCAGTTTGCATAGAATTAGCAAACCACCTTACACAAGGGTCATTAGTACATCCAAAAATAATGTCATGTACATAAACCAAAACAACTAATAAATAATCACCTTCAGACATAATGTATAGATTATTGTCAACAATACCTTGCTTGAACCCTTTTTCCTGTAGAAATTTGTTCAGTCTATAATACCAAGCTTGGGGTGCCTATTTCAGTTCATATAATGCCTTTTTCAACTTGCAGACATAGTCAAGATTATCTATGAGTGAAAATCCTTTAGGTTGTTCCATATATACTTCTTCTTCTAGGTCTCCATTAACAAATGCTGACTTAACATCCATCTAATATACTTTAAAGTTCTTGTGACATGCATAGGCAAGAAAAATTATGATGGCTTCCAATCTTTCAACTGGTGCAAAGGTTTCATCAAAATCCTATCCTTCAAATTGTGCATACCCCTTACAAACCAATCCAGTTTTATTCCTAACAATTTGTCCTTGTTCATTCATTTTATTCTTAAACACCCATTTGGAACCTATTATATTCTTATCTGCAGGTCTAGGAACAAACTCCCAAGTATTGTTCTTCTCAACCTGATCAAGATCTTCATTCATAGCTCTAATCCAATCGTCATGCTTTCTGGCTTCATCAATTTTTTTTATGTTCAATCATAGGTAGGAAATAAATATGAGATTGTTCTGAGTCTTTAATCAATTTCCTTCTTGTTTGAACTCCTTTATTCATATCACCAATTATCTTATTTTCAGGATGATTCTTTCTAACAATTCTGAGAGTTGGTTTTGTTTCTATCTACTTATTTGAGTCTACCTGAGTATTTATATTTTCATTTGACTCAGAGTCTTCTCTTTCTAATTCTTGGACTTGTTCATCTTCAACTTCAACTATATCCTCTATGGTTGATTCAACATTGCTTACATCTCGTACCGAGATTCATTCATCAACTTTTATGTCAATATAATCAACCAATTTATGCAGCCTCTTATTATAGCATCTGTATCCTTTACTATTTGTAGCATACCCTAAGAACATGCCTTCATCAGCTCTGTAATCATATTTGCCAAGATTTTCATCATTAATCTTGATATAACACTTATTTCCAAAGAATTTAAAATGCTTGATTTAAGCAAGTCTTACAAACCATAGTTCATAAGGAGTCTTGTCACTGTGTGGCTTGAGATGAACTTTGTTAAGAATATGTATAGTTGTATGAATTGCTTCTACCCAATATTTATGAGCAATATTCCTTTCATTCATCATTGATCTTTCCATCTGCTGAACTGATCTATTCTTTCTCTCAACTACTCCATTTTTATGTGGAGTCCTTGGAATAGTATACTCTCTTTTGATCCCATGTTTATCACAAAAGTATTTGAAGTCCTCTGAATTAAACTCTCCTCCTCTATCAGACCTTATTGCCTTTAATATTTTTCCTGTTTGATTCTTAGTTAGAGCCTTAAACACTTTGAATTTTTCAAATGCTTCAGATTTTTCTTTCAGAAAGACAACCCATGTAAGTCTATAATAATAATCAATAATCAACATGAAATAGTTTTATTTTCCTGTACCTTCTTTCCTTGATGGTCCACATAAATCCATATGTACTAACTGAAGAGATTTTTCTGTTGATGCCAAGTTCTTAGATTTAAACTGTGTCCAAGTAAACTTTCCTATTTGGCAAGGTTTACATACAGAATCATATGGATTTGATATCTTTGGAAGATCTTTTACTGCCCCACTATTTATAAGCTTGATTATATGATCAAAATTTAGGTGTCCAAGTCTCCTATGCCATAGCCAACTTTCATCATACTTGCTTAAGTGAAATTCTTCTTTTTCTTTTTTCAAAAAATAGACATTGTTTTATGTTCTTATGCCTTTTGCAACCAATTGTCCTTAATCCATAGATTTTATTCTACAATATGTGGAAGTGACAACAACTTCACATCCTCTATCACAAACTTCAACGACACTAAGAAGATTATGTTTCAGACCATATACAATCAACACATCTTGAGCTTTCCCTTTTCCATTACTTAGACTTACCATTCCTTTACCTTTTATTTTTCCTGGTGCATCATTTCCAAAAGTTACATTGCCTGATTTTCTTTCACTTAGAGACATAAACTTACTTTTGTCTCCAAGCATATGCTTGGAACATCCACTGTCAATATACCAAGGATCCTTTTGTCTTTGAACATAAAGTACTAACCCACACTTATTACTTTCTTTCTTTTTCCATATCTTGACATTTTCAGCTAAGGGATTTATTCTTGGATCTACTTTGTAATTCTTCAAATGACAATCTAATTCTTTGTGACCAAAATTATGAAAAATGTAACATTCAGGCTCATTATACAATGGATCAAAATAATCAGTACATTGTTGTCTACTCACTGACTATCTAGTTCTATGTTGCAACAATTTATTTTGTGACCTCCTTAGTTTCATACTTCTAAACTTAATTCCACAATTTGCAGCTTCATGACCAAAATTAGAACAATAATAACAGTAACCATAGAACAAATTTTGATACCTGAATATTGTCCTTCCTCTTGAAATTGGTTGTTTTATATTTTTTTGGCTTTGTTCTTGTTCAAAACTCAACTCATCTTTATTAAATTTTGTTTGCAGAGTATGATCATAATTTGACTGTTTGTTGACTTGAAATTTTATCATCTTAGTTGATTTTTGTTTTCTAGCTGACTGCTACTAGAACCACTTTCATAACCTAGACTAGTTTTTATCAATGGATATCTTTGTTTAGTCAGGATGATATTCAGTTCTTCTGAGGCTTTGATACTTGACAAATTTTGGTGATACAAGGCTTGAAACTTCTCCAACTCTTTTCAAGCTTTCACTACTTCTTCTTCCAGAGATTCACATCTCACCTTCTTCTCTTCTAATTGTTGTTTTAGAATATCTTCTATTTTCTTTTCTTCTTCTAATTCTACTTTTAACAAAACAAAATCTTCACTTGGTTCTTTACCAGTATTTTCAAACTGCATCAACAATTGTTTTTGTTTTCTCTTTTTAAGTCTGAGCCCACCAATCTCTTCTAAAGAACTGATTAGTTCACCTTCCATATCAACCACAACTTCTTCATCATTCATGTCACCTCCTGTGTATTAATCATCAAGGTCTCCTATGGCCATAAGCATAAAATCATTCAATTTATCTTCTAAAGATGAATTGCTATCTATGTCTTCTGAGGAGTCATCATTATTTGCACACAAACTTTTCTTTTTACTATATTTCTTAAATTTGTATTTATTTTCATCATGAGAATTCTCGTCTTTTTACTTGTGAGGACACTTAGATGCAAAATGGCCTATCTAACCACATTTGAAACATGTAAATGGCAGCTTGGATTGGTATTTTCTTGATCCTTTCTTTAACCTTCTCACAAATGTTTCCTCAATCTCATCTAATTCTGAATCAATATTCTTGTCTTCTTTCAAAGATGCTTCTCTAGTGGTGGATTTATCTTTACTAATCCTCATTTCATAAGAAGTTAGAGTTCCTAGAAGTTGATCAATAGGAAGAATTTTAAGATCATTCAGTTCTTCTATTACATAAAATTTTGGATTAAATCTATCCGGAAGAGATCTTAAAATATCCTGAACTAAGAGTGCATATTCAATCTTCTCACCAAGACCCTTCATGGCATTCACAAGCTCTTCAACTCTTAAAAAATATTTACTAAATGTTTCATTCTCATTCATCTTCAGTTGTTCAAATTTCAATATATATGTCTGAAGTTTGGCATCTTTTACTTTATCATTTCCTTCATAACTGCTAATAAGTTAATCCGACATCTCTTTGGTAGATTCAAGATGCATCACCTTAACAAACTCAGATTCAACAAGCCCACTCAAGATAGCATTCATTGCCTTTGCATTGAAGATAACTTCTAACTTATCATCTTTGGAAGCTAGCACAATAGGTTTTGTATATCCAGTCTCTACTACATCCCAAACATCAACACCTAACGCCATAATGTATGTTCTCATTCTAACCTTCAAGAAAGAAAAAAACGTTTCATCAAATAGAGGAGGCTTATTTGTTGAAGTCCCTTCATGACTTGTCATGTTTAAGCTTACTGATCTACCTATAAATAAAAGGAACCCGCTCTGATACCAATTGTTGAAATTACTAAGACAACTGAGAGGGAGGGAGGGAGGGGGGGTGGTGAATCAGTTATCACTGTGCTTAAACAATCTTATGTCTGTTAAAATATTTTTAATCTTCTCCAAGTGATCATCAAGATTATGCAAGACATGAACAACAAAAATAATAAAAATCAATCACACATATGATATACACAGAGACAAATATTCACGAGGAAACCCATAAATGGAGAAAACCTCTTATTATTAGAATGATAAGCAGTATTTTAAGTTCTATACATCATCTATCTTTGAGCACCGACTCAAAATGACGCTACAACTTCTTCTTTAACACGCTGCAACTTGTAGAGGGCACCAACCCTCAAGATTCTCTCGCACCCACTAGAAATAAGAATATTTTCTCCTTATTATCTCCGACACCAACTGGATGGAAGCACCTACTTCCACTTATACAAGCACCAACTTGCACACATAAAACTCTTTGCTTTCCCCAATAGCACCCTGCCTCCCTATTTTCTTGTCAAAACTAGATGGAATATATAACTCCTAGTATTCAAGCACCAACTTGAATAACAGAGGACAACAATCCTCCCTACAACACCATACCACCCTGATTATAAATCTTTTCTTGAATAATACGTTACAACAATACAGATATTTCAACACTTACCACTTCTTCTCTATTCTGCAATTCTACTATACTTCTATCTGTTCATGCTTGGCTCCACTTGCTGTCTCTTTTCTGTTTTGTAATTTTTCTCTGCTTTTGTCTATTCATACTTGACTCCACTTGATGTCACTTTCCATCTTATCTTTCTCTATTCTTCTCATGCTCTTAGGTTCTTGTACATTCTTATCTTTTCACCATTTCTTCTTTATCCATCTTCCGTTCTTTATCTTTGAATGTGTTCTCTCTTTGTTCATGCTGTAATTTTCATTACATGTAGTTCAACTCATTTTATAGAGAAACGAATACCTCACAATGTCACAACATTTTTCTTTTATGATTTTTCTCATAATACATTACACTACGAATCTCAAATGCCCAAGAACAATGATTTAGTTAGTATAACTGAATCGTAACTGGTCAAGAAATCATGAAATGAAACAACAACCCTTCGATCATGTTGTCTATTTAATCAACACCGTTGGATTATACAAGCAGAGGATTTTTTATTTTTCAATGTGTAAAATATAGTGTCAATGGGAACAAGGTTCCTCTCCATATGACCACTGGATGTGACCGCTTTCCAACCAATAAGGGGCTTCGCGACTTTTCACTTCAGATATTCTGTTGTGAGTCACCCCGACTCTCCCAACTCTCAATCTCCGAAGTAGAGCCTAGCGATGCTATCTCCTTCCCTTATTATTTGTTGATGTGACCTCTTGCTATGACCACACGACAATCAAAAAGGAGTTCACGACTTCGTGTTTCATATATTCTGCTGCGAGTCACCTCAATTCTCCCAACTCCTGAAACTCCAAGGTAGATCCTAGCGATGCTAGCTCCTTCTCCTATTCTCAGTTGAAATTGTCAGATCAACAGTCCACAACTTTCCTCGATCCAATGGTCTAGATCTCATCGGGACTTCGCGTTTCAGAACTTTGGAGATGGCTCCTTCTTTTGTTAAATTTTGTTTGTTTCCATGCACTGATATGAATTTGCGCCATAGATCTATCATCCATGATAATCAATGGTTCCTGATGTATTTTCTTTCAAACCTTCAAACCTTTGTCTCGCGATTCCTTCTTTCCTTCTCACCATTCTTAGTTGACATCAATGATAACACTGAAATTACACCAAAAAAAGAACTCACCAACAATTTATTTCTATGTTAAAGACTTATAATTATAAGATTATTAATTGTGGTAAATATTATAAGAAAACAGATACAAATCTCATTATTCTTGTAGAACAAAAAATTCCTTCAGTGTTTGATATGTGCATACAAACTTGGAATAGGTCCATTGAAATGTATAATGGATCTGTGAAACCTATATTTGAAGAGTTTTTCAAAGGGTTTATTTGTGAGAAGGACATGTTAATCTCATCTGGAAATTTGGTCATTAGGAAAACTCATTTGACACACACTAAGAATAATCCATATAAAGGTTCTCATAAGAACACTAGCTCTTATGATAGTACATATCATAAAAATTCTAATGATGCTCCTATAAATTATTCGAATAAGAAAGTATGGAGACCTTGCAAGCATTGTGGAAAAACCAATCAGGATTAGAAGAATTTCTTTAAAAGGAGGAATGAATTGGAAAAAGCCAAAAAGAAAGCCTCCAAGGAAGAACATGTAGCTCTCAAGTCCTATTCTATTCAATCAGATAAGTCTTCTTCTTTTGTGGAATGAATTATGTATTCGGGTGGAATGAATTATGTATTCAGGTGGCTCATATCATATGAATTGTACTGCTTCATTATTCACCTTTTATGACAACAACAAACACAAGGTTTAGAAAGTTTTTTATAAGTGATGGTAAGCAACTTTTAGTAGTTGGTTATAGTAATATTCAGGTTCTTAGTGGTGTATATTGGAAGACGTTTTTCATGTTGTGTAATAAAGAAAATATAATACAAATATGAACTACAATTAATAATCAATAACTAATATGTAGTGAAGAGACACCTTTCTTATGAAAGGTCGCGTCTCTTATGAAAGGGAACCCCTATGTGGGTATATATATGAACCTGATTCTGATTCTCAGTCGTATTCATTATATCTATCATTTTTACTCACATATAT
>JZKD02S0506299.1:777453-792414 GCA_000966675.3 Picea glauca | reverse complement strand
GTGATTGGATTGTAAAGCCTATAAGCTTTAGATGTTTCACTATATCCAGTGAAAATACATTTCTCACTTTTGTCATCAAGTTTCTTCCTTAATTCGGAAGGTATGTGAGCGTATGTTATGCATCCAAATGTCCTTAGATGCGCAACATCTAGCTTTGTCCCACTCCATGCTTCTTGGGGAACTTTTAGCTTTAGATTGGTGGTTGGAGATCTATTCAGGAGATAAACTGAGCATGCTACTGCTTCAGCCCAAAACCTATTTGACAAAATTTTCTCTTTAAGAAGTGTTCTTGCCATATTCATTATTGTTTGATTTTTCCTTTCAGACACTCCATTTTGTTGTGGAGTATACCTGGCTGTTGTTTGCATGATAATGCCTTGTGATTTGCAGAAATTTGCAAATTCTCTGGAGTTGTATTCTCCTCCTCCATCTGACCTGAGTGCTTTGATATATTTGCCACTCTGTTTTTCAGCTTCTGCCTTGAATTCTTTGAATTTTGCAAAAGTTTCAGACTTGTGTCTGAGAAAATAGGTCCATATTTTTCTGCTAAAATCATCAATAAACGTTAGAAAGTAAAAGCTACCACCTATTGACTCTATTTGTATTGGTCCACATAGGTCAGTGTGAACAAGTTCAAGATGTTGTTTGGCTTGATTGGAAGACTGTGGAAAACTAGTTCTCTTATGTTTTTCAAGTATGAAAGACTCACATGGGGGAATTTGCTCTTTAAAGATAGGAAGACCTTTGACCATGGAGTTCTTCTGAATAAGACTTAGACTCTTAAATGGTAGATGTCCAAATCTTGTATGCCAAATCATAGTTTCATTCAGGGTGGATGCACTCTGTGCATATGGTTGAATCAGATTTGCAGTTCTGAGTGTAAGGGGAAACATCCGATTTGGAGTCATATGGATTTCAGAAATTAATTTTCTGTTGGGGATTTTGTCATATATCTTGCAAGATGCTCCCTAAAAAAGTACCTTATAGCCATGTTCAATGAGCTATCCTACACTTAGTAGATTATGTTTCAAATCTGGAACATGATAGACATTGTTTATATCTTTCTTTACATTCTGTTTAGTAAGAATAGGAACAGTTCCTTTTCCTTGAACTTTGACTAAATAATCATTTCCCAGTGTAATATCAGATGAGATTGAAGAATCAATTCATGAAAGTAAATCTTTGTTACCTGTCATGTGATTTCTGCATCCACTGTCCAGGAACCAGAGATCTTTAGGTTGTTCTTCAGTCTTGTGGCATGAAAGAAACATACCTCTTGAGTTTTCTCCCATGTGATTTGACACATGTGCTCTGCCTGAGAGATGATTTTCTTTCTTCTTATTCATATTCATAGTGCCCATACTTTTTGTAGTAATATCATTGTATGCTTGTTTTGTCATTTGACCTTCTCCCTCTGCCTCTTTGAGGCTGGAAAGTTGGATGTTGATTTTGTTGTTGTTGCCTTTGACCTTGGAAATTTTGATTCGGATATTGTTGTCTATTACCTCCACTGGAGTGAGGGTTAATTTGATTTCTCCCTCTTCCTTGGTGACCTCTGCTTCTTCCTCTGCCTCTCCCTCTACTGAAGGAGAATTGAGTTTTGAAAGCATTGGAGATTGACTCATCTGTGAGATGCAGTCTGGTCTCATGTGTCACCAAGGAACCAATTAATTCATCTGTTGAAAAACTTGATAGATCCTTGGATTCAAGGATTGTTGTTACAACCATTTCGAATTTCTTTGGTAAAATTCTGAGGATTTTCTCAACAATGTGTTGATCAGTGATGGTTTCACCAGTCAATCTGATCTGGTTCACAATGCCCATGACTATGGTCATGAACTAATCCACATTTTCGGACTCTGTCATTCTTAGAGTCTCGAATTGTGTCCTCAAGGTTTGTAGTTTAACTGTTTTGACCCTGTCATTTCCTTGGTAGGAAGATTTAAGGATGTCCCAGGCTTGTTTTGAAGTACCAGCGCCTGTGATTTTTGAGAAAATCAAATCATCTATAGAATTTTGAATCTAAAATTTCGCTTTATTTTCTTTGTTCCTTAGTGTTGCCTGAGCAATTCTCTGCGGATTTGTCCTGGCAGAAAGGGCTGCTGGATCTGGTTCCACATATCCAAGATCCACTGGCTCCTAGCACTCTTGTGCTTGCAAGAAGGATCTCATCCGAAGAGACTAGAACTCATAGTTCTTTCCAAGTAGAATCAGACCCTGAGTTGGTCCTAAGTTGCTAGACGACATATTTTTTTTTGAAAAAAAATCTCAGAAAAAAAATAGAGGGAAATTTCGTATTTACCTCCGATCGCCGAAACGTCGATTTGTCGATGGTCGAAGGGAGCTTATTGGCCCTGAGTTTTCCTTTTCACAGTGCAATGTGACCACGCGCCTTGTGTTAAATCGGTACGGGATTTTCGGTTCTTTGTCTTTCAAATTTGTTGAAATGCGAAATTTTCGGTTCCTGTGATCTGACGGTCCAGATCTTATCAGGATATCGTGAATCGGGACTTCATGAACCCTGATGATGAGCTCTTCTGACTCCTCGATTCCTCGATCTCCGATTTTCCGATGGTGCTTTCCTTTCGAGACTTTCCCGATTCCTTTGATCTTTGCCACACGTCCAAATAGATGGACGACTCAAGTCTGCTTCGGGGGTTTCACCATGGAGATTCCTGACCCCTCGTTTTGACGAGATGACGTCAGTTGGGCCCCAAAACAGATCTTTCCTCCTATCGGGATTTTGGACTTCGCAGTTCCGAAATGCTCATGTTTCTTGTCCTCAGGATTCGTGAAACACCGAATCCTGATGTGCTGATGGCCCTTTCCTTTTCGGGACTTTTCCCGAGTCCTCCGATATACGCCACGCGTCCCCTCAAGATGGAAGGTCCTCATCGTTTCACGATTTCGCAACTTACGACTCCAAATTCTCTCTCAACTGAAAACCTCGGTTGCTGAGATGCCGACGGTTTCCTCGATGTCTGCCACGTGTCCAAACAAATGGACGGCTATGATCTTATCGCTATTTTGTGTATCGTGATTTCGCGAGTTTAGAACTCTTGTTGCGATGGTCTTTCAAAACCGCGAACTCTGATATGTCAATTTGACGGCACTTGGATCTACTACCACCTGTCCTCTGATATGGATGGATCACAATCCTCTCGGGATTTCACGTATCGGAGTTTTGGAGAGTAGTCTCCTTCGCTCATCCAACTCTCGATCCCCGATTTTGCGATGGGAAAAGATCGATGGCTCATGATCTTTCGTGATCCAACGGTCCAGAATGACTCGTGATTTCACGATTCGCGAATCCTCACGCCAATCTTCTGACCTTTACACCTTGCGAGTCAGCGAAATGCCGAGATCTCGCCACGTGTCTCTTAATGGACGGTCCAGATGATGTCGGGATTTCGTGACTTCACAAGTCAGAAATTTCTCCTGTGCACTCCAGAGGACTAAACCTCATGCACTTTCTCGTTGATCCAACGACTATCGATCCACAACGCAAGATCTAACGGCTGAAACTCTTTCGCCTTTTCCACGCTCTCTTCGTCCCTTCTGAACTAGTTTCCCACTCTGGATCCGTTCGCAGGATGAATCTTACGGCCTCAGTGGCTATTCTTTGCACATGAAATGCGTTCTTTGCTCCTGTGGAAGAAAGATTCGTGAATCTTTCAAAGATTTGAAAGAAATACACAGATTCTTTGTTCACTGCTTCAATCTTTGACAGATTTGAGCGAATTTCGAAAAACTTTAAACGATTCTGCCTTCTGTAGGAATCTTTAATGATTTTGAACGAATTCTTCGAGTTTCTTAAATTTTCTTCCATCCTGCAACTCTTCTTCATGAATCTTGATGATTCTTGAAAATATTACATGAATCTTTACTGTTTCTTCCTTCTGCAATCTCTTCTTCCTCATTCTTTCGAGCGTTGTATGCTCTGCTTCGGCGCGTGAGCTTCTTACACTGATCTTTTGAGCGTATGATGGTCTTCTTCCTCGTGGAAGTTTCCTGCGAGAATCTTTCGAGAGTATGACAGAAAGCTCTCCAAGCCTTGTGAAAAGTCTGTGTCAAATGCTTCTCGATATTCGTGAAGCTCTGCACTGTGAGGATTGTGTTGCTCTCCAGCCTGTGTGAAGAGGCTTACTACTGTAGCTCTGATACCATGATAAATTGTGAAGCAAGAAATGCAGAGAGAAACAATAGAACAGAAAACAGTATATTAGAATGTATGAAGAAGAGTACAATGAGAAGTAAGTCTGAAGGAGTTAATGAAGAAGATATTATGCAAAGGGAAATAGATGAGCTAAATAGACTCAAGCAAATCAAGAATAGAAAGTACAGCTGGTCAGGACAACTGGCAGTGTACAGTCAGACTGTTGAGGTTATATTATATTTAACATCCATGACGAATGCACGACTATCCGATTACAGGCCCACCTCCTCGTCCCTAGTCAACACAACCACGGTGATATCAGATGAGGCCTCTTCTCTAGGCCCTCAACTGATGGTTCCATACTTGAATTCACTACTAGGGATTGCTAAGGTCGATATAGATAGGAAATATCCTCCAACATAGTAATATATTGATGTTAATCTCTTGAATTTTCATTTTAGGGGCGTTTTAGAGAGAGACTTCTTGTAAAGTTTTTTAATAAATGTTTCAATAGTTCTTTTAAAAAATATATAATAGTTTTTGAATTTTTGTTAGGACCAACATTCAACTGATATCTATCTAAAGGAAAACATGAATGTATGTTATAGATTCATTATAAAATAGTCTTTCAAATTTAATTGAAATATGCATCCTACATTGATAGAATGGTAGAGGGTTAGAGACATAGCATAAATCTTATGTGCTTTACCTTAGTTGTTTATCAAATAGGGTATAAATATTTTGTAGACATGTGGAAGGTAGAATGCACATTACATCAAGATGCAAAAATGAAATTTACTTAATGAAACCTCAAACATCCATAACCTATATTCTATTATGTATTTATTTTTCTATTGGGATTATTCTATTTGGCCATACTAATTGAAATTTACTTAATGAAACCTCAAACACCCATAACCTATATTCTGTTATGTATTTATTTTTCTATTGGGATTATTCTATTTGGCCATACTAATGAACAATTACATTTCTTGATTTCTGACCACATTTGAGTTTATTGTTATAATTGATAATAGGAAATAAAAAAACAAATGGACTTAGGATAAATGACCTTCTAGGATCACACTCACAGAAATAATTTGGTAGCTTATTCATCTTGTAAGACTCATGTAGCTGAATGACTCTTACTTAAGAATAGTAGTAAGTTATGTAGCTTGAAAAATAGTTATTCTCCTAATAGCACCTTGGTAAAAAACAAGTAATGTTCTTTTTGAATCTCATAAGGTTGAGTAAGACAAGTTTGAAAAGTGGACTGTATAAGGTAAAAAACAAGTAATTTTCTTTTTGAATTTCATAAGGTTGAGTAAGACAAGTTTGACAAGTGGACTATATAAGGGATGTGAATAAGTGATATCATCAGGGGATAAAATGGACTTTAGCAAGTGATATGAATACATGGTATCACCATGGAAACAATGATTTGCAAGAGATTATTGAATTTTTTTTTGGAGATTTTGTGAAAGAGGCATAGGGAACGAAAAAGTTAATTCACACTAAGAAAAAATAAAAGTTTTGAAGACTAGAAAGTCTGAACTAGATGAAAAAACAAAATTTCCTCACACCATAGTAAACTATGTAAAAACTGTAAGTGCATTTTTTCACACTAAATCCAACCACCAAAACGCCATAAACAAAAGTTTCCAAGTGTATATTTAGGATGGATTAGTCATTAAAGATCCAATTTTGATCAAAGGTTGCATTCAATTTGTTTTAGATGCTTTATAAAGATAATGTTGTTGATACAACACTTTCCCAAGAGGAAATGATGGACTACACTCCTTGTTATATTATTGAGAAATATAGCCAACACCTCCTTAAACTTGTTAGTAAAATGGAAAAGAGTAGTATTGTTTACATAGATAAACAAATCCCCAAGCCATGATAACTTTTAAATTAAATTCTTTTAGAAAACTTGGATGATTGTTAAAAAAAAAAATTAATATCTTGTGGAATTTAATTTAGAAGGGAAACTAGGGAGAGCAATCAATTCAAACTTTCTTAGTATTGTTTCATAAAGGAGAGATGTTGCTTCTTGCACCTTCTTATTGGAAGTTCATAATCCTAATTGGTCTCTACTTTACAAGAGGGAGTAAAAAATTCAAGGATGGAGTAACATGAATCGAAATATCTAGGGTATAATTATACTTATTCAATTCTCAACACCTATTTTATCTACCAGTGTTCAATCTTTGCTTCACATGCATAATTTTTATTTTTAGAATCAATAAAAGACAACTTCTTTGGGAAAGAGAAAAAACAAAAAGAAATAATTTACTTAAATAATCAAAATTGGCACCCAAATTGTTGTGGATTCTGACATCCACCTTTGACCTAGTGAATGAAAGTGATTACTTAATAATTTTTTTTAGTGTAGCTAGGGGGATAATATAGGGTACCTAGGGAGTACCCAATCAAAATAATAGCAGATATGTATTGTTGTGTATGAAGGCCACTTTTAATAAATAGTACCTAGTATGAAAACAATAAATGTGAGAGGCATGTGCACTTTTAAGGAAAGGAGACATATAGGGCTTAGTTCGTGCCATTTTGATTTCACAATTTTATTACATGGAAGAAGAAAGGATAGAATGGAAGCAACATTTGAAGGTATGTGATATCATTCAACAACTAAAAGAGGACTAAAATGCATTAGATAAATTTGCATGGAAGAATGATTAACTATGTTATTAATATTTCCTATATTTATGTAATAATTCCCAACTCAAACAAAAGGGCCTTTTGGAATTGCACACTTCTCCTCTAGGAGGACATTCAAGGTTCCTAAAAACTTACCATGAGATCAAAAAAGATTTTTTCTAGGAAGGTCTTAAAACAGATGTTCAAAAGTTTGTGGTTGAATGTTTAGTTTGAAAAAATAATAAGGGAGAGACAATAAAGACCTAGGGTATTATAAAACCATTATCCAAGTTTATCATGGTAGCTACAAGATTCATGGAAATAGTTTAGAATGTCCATGGAATCCCCAAGATTATTGTAAGTGATAGAGATCTAATTTTCACTAGTAATTTTGAACTAAATTATTTTATTTTTTGGGTAATCAATTGGCTCATAACTCTTCTTTTCATCCTTAATCCAATGGGAAAAATAAGATTTTGAATAAATTTCTAGAATGGCATCTTCATTTATTTGCATATAATAAATAGGGACAATGGGTCAAGTGGTTGTCCTTGGAAAAATGGTGGTAAAAAACATTTTTCCATCATCAAACATGCCTCCATTTATGGAACTTTATGGATATCATCCTCCATCCATCACATCACTCTTAAAAGGGAAAGATAAGGTTCTAGTAGTGGAGGATCATATAGAGCACCACTAAGAAGTAATCCAACTTGGTTATAACACAAAATAGGATGAATCAACAAACATATCGACCTTGCAACAAAAGGGAATTTGAAGTGGGGATTGGGTACTTTTGAGGATAAAACCATACAAACAAATGTCCCAAGTAACAAAAGAAGGAAAAGTACTCAAGTATTATTGTCCCTATAGGGTTTTACAAAGGATTGAATGTATGACTTACAAATTGGAGTCACCTCCATCTCGACATGTACATCTATTCTTCCATGTTTCTTTCTTAAATAAGGTGGTCAATAAGAATATCCTAATTTAGGCTATTTTACTAGAGATTAATGAAGAAGGAAAAATGTTGTATAACTCGAAACAATCATTGAAACACAATCAAACAATTTTGAAATAGAGAAATTACTAGTACCTCATCAAGTGGAAGAACCTACCAATGAAATCTAGGTGACATGGGAATATGATTTCTTCATGAAAAAATATCCACAACTAATCAAGTGTTGGGGGAAATGATTGTTTGAAGGGGAGGGACATGTTAAGCCATATATATTGAGTTATTACATTTTTATTGTTATATTAGTGTTTTATTTATTGGTCGACAATGCCCCTTAATGTTTGGTTGGACCTTTTAATTGTAATTGTACCCTTTGTCTCCTATTGTAACGGCCCCATTGTCACGACTACATGTGACGCAACACAAAAACAATTTGTTTTTCTTTAGCAGGATGACAACAATGATGACAGTTAAACAACATAACTTGATGATGAACACAATGCACGCAGATCAGACAATAATAAAAAACAACACAAACACTAGAACATCATACAAATGGACAAAACATGCGATAATTAATAGACAGATAAAAATGACTACCCGCCTGACATAAGCAAGACAACGCTTACCAGCTGAAGGACAACATCAACAAACCCGACACAACAGCTTCGATGACCAATATCTAGAAACCTTTATGGTGAGAAAACCCAAATGTGTTAAGGCATTACAAATCAAGTACCAACATCAATTACAACGAAAAAAATGCCCACTTCGGGAAACACAAGACTCCGACCAGGTTATCATTCACATCTATCCGTGAGGGCACACAATGATCCCCCCATCAGGAGTCATGTCGTCACAAGGCGATAGGAATGACACTAACCCTGGTGCAACATAACCTATCTGGACCAATAACCCAAGAAAAGTCCAATGCACTAGGATACCAAAATAACTGACAAAATACAAGAAGACTAAACCCAAGCACCCAATCGACAAGTCAACAAGATGCAAGGGAAATCTAACTACTAAAACAATCATACATCACATTCACTTCCTAAAGAAATCCTACATCAACATGGTTAACGGCGCCAAGGAATCTAACCTGTAACCAATCATACCTCACACTAAATTCTTGAGTCCACATGCATGATACATTCCTTAAATTGATCCTTCTTTATCATTATGGAATAACTACCTGTTTTGTTTTTTTTTAGCGTTAAAAGTGAACTACTATAAGTACTTAACATAATCAATAAACATTGTCTATTAATATAAGTGAACTACTTAACAAAAAGTGAGCTACACTTTCTATTAAATATTCGACATTGTTGTCTAAATCACTGCGGTCTAAATACATGATATTGTTGTCTAATATATCATTATATTATTACTATCTATATTAGCAAGTCTCTGGATAATGATATCGTTGGGTAACTAACCATAATTGTTTGATAAATAATATCGTTGCGTAATAACATTTTGTTGTCAACAATATTTAAAACACTATCCATGATATTTAATCGCAATCCATTAAGCTATGATATTACTGTATCCAGTCCACTCTGAAGTCGCTTATTAACAATGATTTACTATCTATAAAATATGTGGTAATGTTGTCTATAACTTATATCAATCGTTGTCAAATGTTTACAGTCAACAATACTAAATCGTTATACAAATTATTGTTGTTACTTAATTAAGATTTACTATCATACAATCGCTGACATACATTATATATGATTTCTATCCATGATATCGTTGTATATCATGAATTTCCCTGTGTTTTTAACATATATAATGCATAACTAAGGAACAATAAAACCATCACTCAAATGATGTGTAAAACGATAAGGTCATTTTCTAAACAATAGATAAATTCATTGTCTAGGTGATAATGTAAATTCGCTACAAATTCGTTGTAATTTCAGTGTCTATGTCATAAATTAAGTGTCCATTCAATATATATATAGTATGATTTCACTGTACATATATTAATTCCACCATCCATTCAATGTATAATATACTATAAAAAACGCAGAGTATCCCTATCCAAATAAAATGCAGAGTAATCGACAATTTCACTATCCAAAACATGGAGCATAAAATCATTGTCACAACCTTAAAAACGCAGGTATGTCAACACTTAAATTTGTTGGTAATTTGTGGTTCATTAAAAATGCAGGTAAAGGCTTAAATCAACAATACACATGAAATAAAAGTTGGACAGATTTAAAGGTTATTCAACCTTAAAACAATTTCAAATCTGGACGCAATAAAAGGGTTTAAACATCACTAAAACGATTTCATTGGAAGCAAGTAATGGTTTATTACAACTGTAAAACAAAGTCATTCTATATCAACATTGTCACATTAAAAATGCAGTCAGTCCAATCAAACACTTCCATAATAAAAACAGAGTCATTCCAATCAAACATTGGGTTATCGTGGAGGAAAATTGTGCATTATGCCAATAAAATCGTGGTTGATACTCTGTAGAAAGCCAGGAGAATCATGGAGTAAAAGTTGTGTAGAATTCCAAGAAAAACTGCGGAGGAAATGTTGTGTGATACGCCCCCAAAAAACGTGGTTGCATACTGTGTAAAAATGCCATGAAAATGTGGTAGAATGTTGTGTGAAGGCTAGGTAATATGCTGGCTATAAAAGAAAAATCTCATAGTAAGATAAAGTCGCTAATCAAATGAAATTCAATCACAGGAGAAGAATAAAATCATTGATCTAGAGAATGGGTGAATTCCTTATCACTATATTAAAATAACAGTCAATATACCAAACAAAGCGCTAGGGTTTATCATTAAAATCATAGAGATTATAACAAAGTTTAAGAAATTAAAAACACAGAGAAAATCAGAGTTTTAATCAATCAAGATGCAGAGATGTTGATTCACAAGAAGGCACAAAGATCAGGGGTTAATCATAAGAGAACACATAGAGATAAGTAAGGGTTTGATATCTGGGAGAAATGTTTCCTTCACTTATTATCCGTGCACAGGAAAGCACGACATTTGAATCTATAGATATTTAAACATTGGAGTGACGACCGTCGATTCGGCTCATGGCCGACTACTTAGGCATGGACTAATAACTAAAGGGATAAGGGAAGAAAGATAAAAACAAAATTTTTTCTTTGTAATAATCAATAAAAACAAACACAGAGAAGTCATTGAAATATGAGCTTGGGTTCACCAAGGGAATCAATTCAAAATACAATAAGTATAAGGCTATGACGACTTTAAGTTATTGATCATAATACGCTGAATAAAACATAGTCCTTAACATAGTAGAAGTACAATATCGAAGGTGCAGGAACAATATTAAACTACCATTCAAAATATACACATGTGTATTCTAGCCAAATGTGAAAGCTCTGAGTTGTTCTCCCGCACACACTCCATTTAGCTCCCACTTGCCAACCGATGTGACCTCACTAGTACATCCCAACCAACGCTAGGGGTACTCTTCTTCCCCCTGAGCCCCCTGAGCCACAAAGGGGACACCCAAATCGCCTCGCAAGGTTGAGCTACCACTCATTACCTGAGCTGGGTGTCCCAACTCCCACAAGATAAGTTCACTCAAGAAAAAATTCAACAACGTAATGTTACGCAAAAACATCCCCCCATACTCCTCCTCCTCCATCCTTTTTATAGAGTTTTCAAGTAATTAGTTTCCCAAATTCTCATTAAATTCCTTTTTCATTTAATTAATTAGGAAAAACCTCCCCTGTACACATGTCGCACGATCCCCTAGTTGCACTAGAAAATTAGTTTTATTAATTAATTAATTATTCCTATTTCTCTCACCCACCTAAAAGCATTCCTAAAAACGTTCCTAGGTGTCCGAAAATTCCCTTACACTTCTTAAATGACTTATGCCTTAATTCCTAGTTGAGCTCATAATTAGAAAGTTCCAAAGGCAAGATTCCTTACTAAGTTTGACATTCAAGTTTTTCTTTATTTTTCCCATTTTCCTGAAGATTCCCCCTTTTTCTTTAAGTTTCCTATTTCTTTTAAGTTCCCCCCTTTTTCCCTTTTAACTAAAAATCAATTTAGCAAGTGTATATAAAACAACCATTTACCCTTTTTCTTCTTTAATTAAAAATTAATTTAGCAAGTGTAGATGAAAGAACCATTTACCCTCTTTTTTTTTTTATCTAAAATTAAATTAGTAAAAATAGATAAAAACAACCATTTCCCTTTTTAAAATTTTGCTCCTCCATTATAATTTTGCTTTAATAGATAGATTTGAATTTCTTACCCCCTTTCTTGTTACATGTTTATTTATTATTATTATTATTATTATTATTGACCACATGTTCTACTTAGACCTAGATTTTAATTTCACTAGGCTAGACAACATTTTTGTTAGGGATTTTTTTTTTAAATATCACTTATCACATCATTCATTTAAGGCCTACTATGATTATTCACTTACCAGTTAAAATCGCGACGTGCCCTTCAAGACGCACTACGTGCTCCAAGGGTGTCACTTGCCTTTTGATTGACTTGGTAGACATGAAACCCCTGGAGTCAATACTTCACGAGGTGATCTTGTGGGAGACTAAAGGCCTCTAAGGAATAAGGCACCTGCCTTATTTTTCACCCCTTAGAATCATTGTGAGCGACTTCCATAGTCTGCCCTCATGACATCGTGGGTCTTCTCAAACTAGGTAATCGTTAACCTATAGTTTGAGCCATGACGGGAGTGTTAGTAGTCTGTGGCAGGGCTGATTCCACACCTCTCCCTCAAAGTCTCTGGTTGTTCTGCGTGACCCCTCTACTCCACATGTGAGTCTGGTCGGCAAGCTATCGTAAGCCTGCATCCATCAACAAATCATGTTAGCAATAATAATCAATCATCATAACATCTAATCATATGTACATATGTCACATCAACACTAGTCAACCCAACAGTCCACTCCCTGACTCGATCCAGAGTCCAAGGGGTTTCATCGATGCCTGTGCATCCTCGAGGTACGAAGTCTTGCACACTTAGGAGAACCCAATCAATAGTACATGTCTATGTAATACAACCAAATAACATAACATCAAATCCATGATATCTCATAATCATAATCAAGTAGCTAATAGTATAATAATCCGGATCACTTGCAAGGAAGTGTCCTCAAAGAATAAGTTCACTTAGTGCATGCAAGAGTGGACTGTTACATCTATATATACCAAGGAGACCTAGTTGTAGATATTATCTCATCTTGTTCATTTGTTATATTGTAAAATGAGGTTTCCCCCTGAAAGAAGCTTCTCATTCATTCTTTTAATCTCATTCTCAAAGATTGGAGTTACTTCTCTTTCTATTTTTATGCTATTTGGGTGTTTGCAAAAGAAATTCATGTCTCCCATTGGCTTATCCAACTTTATCTTCCTTGTTTTTGTGATGTGTTGTATGGTTTCATGTGTGTGAAACAATAGCTAGATAAAACTATATTTTTGTGTCTTACAATTGGTTCTAGAATTACAAAATCTCCTCTCCTCTTGTGTGTTATCTCACATTAGTTGTGAGGGCTAGTCCTCTATTGAGTATTCTTACCTCCTTTTCTTTCCCATCATCCTCAGTTTTCAATGTTGTGTGTTTATGTGTGTCCATAAATATAGTTTTATATTCCTATATTATTGCATATTAGAATTTATTCTATAACTATAAAATATCCTCTCCCCTTGTGAGTTATCTTGCATACGTTATGATGGATTGTGTCATAACAATATACCATGATCCTTATGATAATGAGGGAAACCACAAGGGAGTGGTGTCTCCAAATAATCTAATGGTGAATTGCTTGTAGGGAAAGCATGATTTATTATTCAATGTTCCCCTTCTTTGCAATATGTGTTGTGTGATCGTGTGTTTGTGAAACAACAATTGGATATGCCTATCTTGTGGCATCTTGGAATTACTTCTATGAAAATGAAATATCCTCTCCTCTTGTGTCTAATTCCACTTTTCTTGTGAGGTCTGATCCATGACATCATAAAATACCAACATACCATGATACTTACACAAATAGGGACAACCAAAAAGGAGTGGTGTCTCCTAACATCTTATAATGGCTTTTATGACAATGAAATGTCGTCTCCTTTTATTTCTTATTCCATGTGGTTATGCGGTATGAAATATGCCATCATTAAGTACCAACATACAATGACACTTTTGTAAATGGAGGCAACCACAAGGGAATGGTGTCTCCTACTAATATTATTGTTAGTTAGTTGTAGGATGCATATGATTGCTTACATGACCTTAAATGATCATTGTTCATGCATCTTCAAACACTTATCCAAGTACACACTTATCAAGATTTCAACAACATCATCTTGGGAAAGGTTTCAATTGAACTATTTCACCTCATTCTATTCCTAAAATTCCACCTTCAAACATAGGATTATAGCTTTGATATTTAGTCTTCTCTTCTTACTATTGTATTGTGGTTATGTTTTGACTATTTCTCTCATTTCTCTCCTTTATGATTTCTTGATGTTGAAAATTTGGATAATAATAAAATTCATATTATGTCTCAAATTAAGGTTTGTTGGACTTTAATTAGTTAGTTTAAGTGCATGAGTGTAATTGTATGCACGAAGAAAGATGAAAGATAATTTTAAAAATAATATGCAAGAAAATATAGCTTATTCCCTAATCGTTAAATTAAATGATGGTTTTACATTCAATGTATGATGGAGAAAACGGCACCAATTTGGATTATAAATTATCAAAACAAAAAAATCCATAAACATAGATGGTCATTATAAAACACCCCTTACTTGAATTTTGGTTATTGATATGCATGGAATTACCTGATTATATCAAAGTTGAGTCTAAAATTTAGAACATGAAATGCATGGCAACCATAAAAGATGTATTTTGCAATCATTCATTCCATGGAATCATTCATCCCATGTGAACTTTGGTAGAAAAATATTTTTTTAATTTTTTAATATATATAATTTTGATATTTTAAATTAAGGAAAAAATTGAGAGGTTCAACTACTTTGTCAAAATTAAATTAAGTAATCTTTGTGATGTTATGGATGTTCCATAACATGATATAAGCACCAAGTTATCATGATCCTATAATAATGGGGAAACAACAAGGAAGTGGTGTTTCTTCCTAATCTAATGGTTAATTGGTAACAAAGCAAGGATGGTTTATTGTTAAATG
>JZKD02S0506299.1:736627-747894 GCA_000966675.3 Picea glauca | reverse complement strand
TTTTTCTTTCTTTCTACGTGAATGCACCAACTCTCTTATTCACACCTTTTATCTTGTTACCAACTCACCTCTTAAAACATGCTAAATTAATTAAAAACATTATAAACTCTCATTTTTAACATGCCTTCAAACACTTATCCAAGTATACACCCTTTAAATTTTCAACAACCTCTTGTTAGCCAAAGTTTCTATCCAATCTTGCCACCTCATTCAACTATACAACCTTTACCAAGCTTGTCACCTCATCGTGGTACCACCCTTTACCAAGCTTCCCACCTCATCCAAGATTTCTATCCCATCTTGTTACCTCAATATATAGCTAAATTTATTTCTTCAAACATAGGAAACCTTTCTCTTTCTCTTTTTCTTTCTTCTTTGTTCAACATGAACCAACATAACCATGGAAGGTTACGGGTGAGCCTCCTTTCTATTAAAAAAATGGTTTTTGATCCTAGTAAAAAAATATCATGAAATTTACCTCCACTTTCAAGCCAAGTTTACACCCAAAGTAACAAAACATTCCTATTATACACCAAAAACTTAACCAAACTTAGTTTTTATGAGTCATCTTCCTCAACAACAAGTTCACATTCTAATAATCACAACAACATAGAAATTTGCACTCCTCAAATTAAACAAATGGTGTAATTCCCATAATTGTAACTCTTACATAACCATATAATAACATGCTCTTCAAATAAATGTTCCAATTTTGTTCTTTTAAATAGCTACACCTTTTAAACATATTTAAGTTTTATTAGCACAACAGTATTAAAATAAATGTGAGATTATAATGGTCATTTAGATATTAGACATAGCCATTAATAATTTCACCTTGAATTTAGGTTAATTTATGTTGTATTTAAATTTATTGTGTTTATCGGTCTATCCCACATTCATAAAGTGGATTGACTCGATTAGCTCGTAACCCTTTAATATAAATATTTTCCTTTCTCATTATGAATGCAATCTTGGTTTTCTTTATGTGTTTGTATTATCATTATATGGTACCAAGGCATAACATTATTGAATTCATATCAAGGGTATTCATTATTGAAGTCATATCAAGGGTATTGGGCATTTAGAAGACAATAAAGACAAGGTTTCCACTCTCGCGACTTAAAAAATTTGGGTGCCGTGAAATCTAGGTGTTCTTACTATGGGATTGCAAGGTGTGGGAGGGAAGAACATACATTTTCAACATTTTACTTTGTTTTAGTGTGTATTTCTACATTTGTGACTTGTAGCAATGGCCTCTTCACCCAACATCATGTTGGAAAGGATGAAGAGGTTCTATGGAAAGAAATGCAATACCTGGAATCAACATATGTTGGCCATATTTGAGTATAGGTGTTTGGTTGTTATTTTCCTAGGTAACGATAAACGACCACACGTTATAGGAATAGACTAGGATAATTTTGATGAGTGAGGTTGCTTAAGTTGTTTGTGATAGATGAAATGCTCCTTGTGGTCTAGATACAAAAGAATTCAACAAAGATTTGCAAATATTTGAAAGAGTTGCATGAAACTTTAGATAGGGGCAAGGTATTCTTCTTGAAGAGTATTTTTTAGATTACGTTGGATGGGAGTGCATCATTACAACAACATTTAATCAAGATCAAGGATATCAAATAATAGTTTCCCACCATTGGTCAAAAAATGGAAGAATAGGACATGGCAATAATCACACTAAAAATATTACCATATGGTTACAAGAACTTTATTGAGACCTTTAACATCACCACTACAAATTTTGACCCGAAGTCTGATGAGCGATGCAATATTCTCTTATATCAGGATAGATGGAAGAAACAATTTGGTAGTATTGGTAAGATAGAGGCTTTGGAATATTCCTTTATAGCCAATGTCAAGGGAAAATAAGATTTAGGTCAACATAATGGTGAAGGTGTAAGTAGGAGTCATAATAACATCACATGTCACTAATGTGGCAAAGTGGGGTGTATGAAGAAACATTAAGGAAAGAGGTTGGATGAAAAAAACAACAACAAAGGAGGGCTTCAAAATAATCTTGAAGTTGTAGAGCATACAAAGGAGAAGGATTCAACCTTCTATATATTCATGTCGAAGCAAATAACTAATTAGCTCAGCTCATTCTCTTGTTCAAGTGCATCATGACACTTCACCATCATGAAATATGA
This sequence comes from Picea glauca, assembly GCA_000966675.3. Lineage (NCBI taxonomy): Eukaryota > Viridiplantae > Streptophyta > Pinopsida > Pinales > Pinaceae > Picea > Picea glauca. The sequence goes on along the minus strand of JZKD02S0506299.1, from coordinate 745,735 downwards.
TTCACAGAGTATACTTCTTGTTCCTCCAAGGATTTAGTTATCTTCAACAACATGGAAGAGTACACAGTAGTTGGAAAATGGAATGTGAAAATTTGCTTTAGAGTAAACATTTTGATTTTTCTTAATGTGCACTATGTGATACGAATGGATTTTAATATACTATTAGTTATTTAGATCATGAGACACTAACTCTATCCATATGTCAACTTTAGAAATCACAAATGCTAAATAATTGACAAAGAGACCAAGAAAACTATTGCTCCTAGCGTGGAGGTGTGAGAACCCCGTCGTTACGACAACAACAACGACATACAAGATACTTTTTATTTTTTTGATCAATGTTAGGTAATTAAAACATCATACTAAAAATCAACATCATCAACACAACTTCCACATATTTTAGCGTAAACAAAATAATGCATTAATCATAAAAAAAGACACCAGGAAGACACATCATCAATGATCATCAAGGCACAAAAGAACTTAATTACTGAATCAATCAAGCAGGGATATAAGCCAAGGTGAAAGATAAACAAATTTTTAAAGCATCGTACAAGACATGAAATCCATAGGTGCAATAATTTTAACGTCTACATCAATCATCCATTAATAAATTGAAGGAAACAAAGAAAGGAGGGTAATCCATTATTCATTAGTACATTAGTTGACGGATGAAAGGAGTACTAAACTATCATTCGTTAAAACATTAATGACGCCAGTGAGGGTTGCTAACCAATCAGTCAAATAAAATCCAAATGCGCAAAAATCTAAAATATATAGCTCAGTTTATTACAACAATCCATTTGCGCCAGAAACTCTAAAAACTAAATCCATTATATGATGACATAAGAGAATGTGCAAGGTAAAATTCATCATTTTTATGGCATCTAAGTAACTTCAATCAATCAATGCATCATCTATATTCTATGGCGTAGATCCAAAACACTTAATCACGTACTCATCAACAATTAAATGACGCAAGAGAAACAACTCTAACGTAAACATGCATTGACATACTAAAGGTGCAATAGTGTTCTCAACTAAATCACTGTGTAAGAGTAATCAGTTCTAAGACAATCATGCATCCACATAATCAAGTGCAAGAGTAAACGTCTACTTTAATTCCCTAGTTCTAAGGTGATTATCAATTCTATCTACAAGGTGAAAGAAATCTATTGCAACTAGCCATAGTCGTAATAGATTCAAGGCACCAAAGAATCTATCAATTCAACTGTCTAAACACTAACAATACTTCAAGCGTGCCATGTAAACAAGTTCTGAAACCATCATTCATTCACATAAGTAATGGCACAAGAGGTTATCAACCTTAAACAATTATTTTCAACATTAAAAGGTGCAAGAGAAGGAATTACATAATCAGTCCTAGAATCAACATTAATCAAGGTGCCAAAGATTCTAACTACTTATTCAATAATCCTCTCAATTTTTTCATAGTGTAATGTTGTCTAAATATGTAATTGTCAACATAATTACGACATGGTTATCTTGAAGGTTAATTTAGACATCTATGGGGTTAAACTTAGTTGGAATAAAAAAAGAATACACTCATTAAAGAATTGGTGGTTTAGACACTTTGTAAATTTAAAAAAAAATTATATAAACTTAATCAACGTTTAAATATCAAATTCTCCAAATTAATGAGGATTTTTTATAACATAAACAATGATGAAAAACACCACACAAGTGGAAGTCAAGAAGTGTACCAAGACTATAAACCATCACTCCCATGTTAGAAGGGATCTCAGATAATTATTTTTCCCTAAATTCGCATATATAGATAGATCAAGGTAGCTAAGGCGATCGTAGGAAATCACTTGATAAGACTCACTCATTTACATAATTAATTATAATTAAGTAGACTCACTCTTACAATTGGCATATCTCTTTTCTACAGAAATTTGATGCAGGTTTTCTGCACGCCCTCTGCGCAAGAACTTCGGGAGCTCTAACAAAACGCCAAGAGGATCACTCCACTCATTCTGACAAGTTAAATGCTTTGAAAGGGGTTAGCTTTCATTGGCACTGAAGGTGAAATTGCTGAACAGTTTCCCCCTCACATAGGTCACGATTTTTTGCTAAAATGCAAGGGCATTGGAGGTTACATCCACGAAGTTTCCCCCTCACATAGGTCACGATTTTCTGCTAAAACACAAGGGTACTAGAGGTTAAATCGCAGGGAAGTTTCCCCCTCACACAGGTCGCAATTTTCTGCTAAAACGCAAGGGCACTGGAGGAAACGATTTTCCCAGGCAAAATCGTTGAGAATGAAGGAAGTTTTTCCATATACACAGAGTGTTCTGGGGACACTTTTTCCAAGGAAAAATCGCACAGATACAGAGGACGTGTGGCCATTTACACAGAGGGTTCTGGGGACAATTTTTCCCAGTGAAAAAAATTTGCAGAGACACAGAGGATGCGTGGCCATTTAGAGAGAGAGAAAAAAAGACAATTATAAAGCAAGGGTCAACAGTGTAAGGTTAGATCGATGGCTGAGGAAAAAAAAGAAGGGAGGGTGCACTAAAGTTCTGCGCCCAAGGGTAAGTCATGAGTGAGTGAAAAATGAAGAGCGCGCATAGTACTTGGAGTAAACCTTAGTCGGAGTGTGAACAGAAGAAGAAAACCAACTCGATACAATGATCTAACACAACCAACACTTAGATAAACATAAAATATCAAGAGTCCTAGAAGGTGACTAACACTCTGACCAACGAATAAAAGAAAATAAATTAATTTTATCACTAACAGAATTGAACGTCCATTGAGGGTATAATCAACTAGTTTTCCTTTTTATTTCAGATTACAAATATGCTAAGATCCACCGAAACCATTTTGCAATCATCATAAAAATACATATGCCAAAACCTAATGACAAGAAGATGTCTTCCGACTACCACAACCATGCAAGTATATATTTAATCAAAATACAATTGACATTTTATCTAGAATACAGTGACCGATGATGGAGAATATGAAGTCGATTTCCCACGTTTGCGCTCCAACCAACTCCTGCTCGTTAACCACTGAGACCTCACCGGTACCTCTGAGCCAATGCTAGGGGTACTCTTCTCCTAATCCCCTCAAGCCACAAAAGGGCCATGCACACACAAAAAAGATAAAATATATCACCTAGCTTGCCTCGCAAGGTCGAGCTACCACTCTCTATCGAGCTAGGAATCCCAACTCCCACAAGAAAAATCAGACAAGAAAAATATCGGTAGCGTAACCTTATTCCTACCAGTCATCATCCATACTCCTCCTCTCCATCCTTTTCATAGAGTTTTCTTAGTGATTAGTTTCCCAAGCCCTCATCAGATTATTTTTATTAATTTAATTAGGATAAACCTCCCTCGTACACATGTCACCCGATCCCTTAGTTGCACCAGAAATTAATTAATTAATTAATTCATTTTTTCCTATTTCTCTCACCCACCTAAAAGCATTCCTAAAAATGCTCCTCGATGTCCCTTGATTCCCTTACATTTCTTAAATGAGTGACGCCTTAATTAAAGCGTAGTTGATTTCACAATTAAAAAGTTCCAAAGGCTAGATTCCCTACTAAGTTAGACATTCACCTTTTTCTTTAAGTTTCCCCTTTTCTTTAAGTTTCCCTTTTTATCTAAGTTCAAAATTAGCAAGTTTAGACATAAACAACAATTTACCCTTTTAATAATTTAATCCTTCATTAAAATTTCACTTTAATTATTAATGTTTGAATTTTCTTTACCCCCTTCTTGTTACATGTCCATTTAGTTTTTTTTGTTCAATGCTCTACTTAGACTTATGTTTTAAATTCACTAGGCTTGGCAACAATTTTTAAGGGAAAAAAATTATTTATTAAACTTTACTCATACCATCATTCATTTTAAGGCCAATCATGTCCTAAGGAGGCATACTTTTCTAGGAGCTAGGTTTATTAACTTGCCAGCGTTAAAATCACGACGTGTCCTTCAAGATGCACTACATGCTCCAAGGGTGCCACTGACTTGCATTCATGTTTCATTTGTGCGACATGCCCTTCAAGATGCACTACATGATCCAAGGGTGCCTCTTTCCTTTTGACTAATTTTGGTAGAATTCAAACCCCTTGAGTCAATACTCCATCAGGTGACCTTGTGGGAGACTAAGGGCCTCTAATAAATAAGGACCTTGCCTTATTGTGCACCCCTTAGAATTGTCATGAGCGATTGCCACAGTTTTCCCTCATGACATCGTGGATCTCTTGAAATAGATAATCATCGACCTATAGTTTGATCCATGGTGGGATTTCTAGTAGGTTGTGGCAGGGCTGCTGCCACACCTCTCCCTCAATATGTCTAGTTGTCATGCATGACCCCTTTACTCCTAATGTGACTTTGGTTAGAAAGCTATCGTCATCCTACATCCATCATTGAAACATGTCAGCGATAACAATCAACATCATAATATCTAGTCATATGTCACATATGTAATATCAAAACATTCAAACCATAACCATCTGCTCCCTAACTCAATCTGGAGTCCAAGGAGATCCATCGATGCCATCAACATCCTCAAACGTTCAGACTCTTGTACACTCAGGAAAAACAATCAATAGCACTTGTCGATATAAATATCATAAAATAACATATCATCAAATCCACAAAGATCATTATGCTCCATAATCGAATCCATCAATCATATAGTGAACCGAATCACCTGCACACAAGTGTCCACAAGAATAAGTCACATTGGTTGCACGCAAGAGTGGGATGTTACAGGAGGATCATGGATTATTCAGGTTGGTTGAAATTGGACAGTGAAGGGAGCATGCATTGATAACCAAGAGTGCATTAGACATTAGTAAACTTTGGAATAAATGGTATGGGCATATTAACTTGACCCACCTCTCTCAATTAGGTCAACATAATTTGGTATATGGATTTCCTATAATGTAGTAGCAAATTAGGGGTGTATGAGGAGCTTTCTAGGTAGGGAAGCAACATTAAGCACCATTTGATGAAGGAAAATCTTGGCGAACATAGAGATTCCTTTAGATGGTTCTTGCAGAAATTTGTGGACAAATGAGCATGCCATCAATCATCGATGAGAAGCATTTTCTTCTATTTGTTGATGACTTTAGGAGGAAAATGTGGGTGTACTTTCTAAAATTTAAATTTGAAGTGTTTAATCAATTTAAAATGTTTAAAACATTAGTATAAAAATAGTGAGGATGTCACATTACTACTCTTAGGTCTGACACTGGCATTTAATTCTAGTCAAAAGAATTCAATAATTTTTTTTCTAAATATGGAATCAAAAGACATTTCACTACACCCTACATTCCATAGTAGAATCGATTGGTTGAGAGATAAAATCATACTATCACAAATATGGCCCAGTGTATGATGGAGAACAAGTGTGTTCTCAAAAGGTTTTGGGCGGAGGAAATATCCACATGAGTCTACCTACTAAATAGATCTCCAATTATGGTAGTGAAGAAAAATACCTTAGAGGAATCATGGTTTGGTTGGAAGCCTAGAGTCAGTCATATTAAGGTCTTTCGTTCTACTAATTATGCCTATATTTCAGATGAGAAGATAATTAAGTTAGACCGTGAGAAAAAGAAATTGATGATCACATGGTACAATGATAGTCATAAGGCCTACAAATTGGTTTATATTGACACTAATCAATTGAGCTTGAATAGATATGTTATAGTTGATGATGAATCTAGACCTTTCCATACTTATTCAAGGATAAAAATCATAGAACAATGGCAAGTTTCAGATAGAATTCGAGTATCAAGATTCTTGTGGCTCCACCTAAAAGAGGGAAATATTCTAAGAACGAGGATTTTCAGGGATTGGATTTTGATGACATGAATAAAAGAATAAGTAGCCTAGATCATGGTGATAGCTTTGATGGCGAATATCCCAACAATATACCAAAGTGGTGGCACACTACCATTGGAGATGTTTGAGTAGGTGAAATAATAGAGGGAAAATCATTGAGAGGTAAGAGAAAATAGCAACAAAACACTATTCACTTTCCTTTGATGTTCAATCTTTAGGAAGTATATGAGCCATGGGTGTTCGAGGAGGAAAAAGGGACACCTAAATGGGAGAAGACCCTAGTAGTTGAACATGAAATCCTGATGAAAAATTAGACGTGGGATCTCACAACTCTTGCGCTATGGAAGAGACCCATTTGTTGCAAATGGGTATTCAAGGTCAAGTATAAGGAAAATGTCACACTCAGCAATTACAAGGCATGGCTGGTCACAAAAGGGTTCACTCAGTGATAGGGAATTGACTATGAGGATACCTTCACTCTTATTGCAAATATGAGCACCTTCTAATTAGTTATAGCCATCATAATGTTATTTGGCTAGAAGGTACATTAGATGGACATGAAGAGTGTCTCCCTCACTGGAGATTTGGAGGAAGAGGTCTACTTGTATCAACCACATATTTTTTAGGTTCCATAAAAGGAGCATATTGTTTTCATACTAAATAAAAATCTATATGGATTTAAGTAGGAACCCTATAAATAAGTATAAGTTATGAATTTTCAAACCGAAAGGAAGAAAACTACCTTTTTTTTATCATATTTTTGAATTAACTCATTATAGGTTTACTCAAATTTCAAGTGTAGGAAATCGTTGGGTGCATAATTTTAAATATGGATCTAATGAGTTCCTGTACTTGAAATTTGAGTAAAACTATAAGGAGATAAATCAAAAATACGATTTAAAAAGTAGTTTTCCTTATTTCCCTCCTAAAAAACTTACCCTTATGGTTGACATGAACATATTGAATCCCATTTGTTCCTTTAAAGGTGATTTTGATAACTATACATTTTTTAGGCCCATTTTTTACCTCAAAATTTCTCTAATGCTTTAATGATCAAGGGTTCTAATGGATTCTTTCAGATTTCAATTTGTATATCAAAATAATTGTTAATTTAATATCATTATTATAGGTAGTGAGACAAGTGATATTGAACAAATAAAATATAACATGAGAAAACATTTTTACAAGACTGATATTGACTTCCTACATTACTATCTAGGTGTAGAAGTTTGTCAAACATGTAGTAACATATTTTTCTCGCAAACAAAATATGCCAGTAGCTTGTTTGATAGGTTAATAATAACAAATTGCAAAATTTTCTACACTTATGGAGAAAGAGTTGGAGCTTTCAACCAAGATCGACTCTAAGGAAATTAATGAGTCATTCTATAGGTAGCTAGTGGGGATCTTGATATATCTTACAACCACTACGTCTAATTTGAGTTACATTGTGAGCTTCATTTCTGGATTCATGACAATGTCAAAGGTAGAACATTGGAAAATAACAAAGGAAGTGTTGAGATATGTGAAAGGAACACTTGAGTTTAAAATTTTGTATAGTAGAAGAAAAGACCCTAGGTTGTTTGGATATACTAATTCATATTGGGTAGGTTGTGTGGACAATAGAAAATATCAACTTTTAGATATGTATAAAAGAAGTTGGCACAAGTACAATCACATGGACCAACAAGAAGCAACATATAGTAGCCCTTTCATCGACAAAACAAGAATATCGAGGAGTGGTGAAAGGATCATGTGAGGTATTTTGGCTAAGGAAGATGCTTTCAAACATGAAGATGCAACAAAAAGAGCCAACATTCTTATTCCATAACAATAAAGGGGTGCACAAATTAAACTAGCCAAGAATCCAGTCTTCCACAGTCATACCAAGCATGTTGAGATCCATTTTCACTTCAATTGAAAACTTGTAGAGGATGAATATATTGAGGGTATAGTACCTCCCCACAGTTAACCAAACTAAATAAATTTTCACCAAGTTTTTGGGTCCCAAAAAATATGTTAAATTATAGGTTAAACTTGGTGTAGTTAGTAGATCAACCATTAAGGGAGGGTGCTAAAGTAAATGTCATATCATAATCCCAATTATATATTAAGAATAGGAAATAATAAATTCACTTAGAATGTAAGTTATTTTATCCTATTATGATTTATTTTACTTTAGTGTGTTTCTTTGTCTATCCCATATTCATAAAGTGGATTGACTTAACTTATAACCTTAATACAAAATATTTCACTTTTTCATTATGAATGCAATCTTTATTTTCTTGATATATTTGTATATAGTTATAAAAACCTTTTGTTTAAACTTTGGAATAGAGCCTTGTGAAACCCACTGGGAACTTCCCCTCATTTCAAGGATGTTGTAGAAAGCTGAGGATTTTTCTATAGCTTTCTCATTTAAGAGCTTAACATGTCTGTAACACACCCACTATCATATTTTTAAAATTTTGGAAATTAATCTCCCATACATGAAAAATCCCCCTAACTCGCATTAGCGAAATACCAATCCCTGATTCTATATCGGGAATTCGGGGTTTCTCGTGTCAAGATTCATTCACCCTCAAGACACACGTTTCCCCGAATTCCGACACGCTCCCCTACGCATTAGCTCTCTTGGTTCAGCTCCCGAATCCACAGGACCTGCTACCATATGTCCGCGGCCTTATAGCTACCCATCGGGGTTTCGGGGTTTATGATGTCGCGATGCACAGGTCTTCGTAAATTCCGAACCTCCGATCCCCGATGCCACTTGGCTTTGACTCACGGCCCAGCTGGGCCTTCCGACACTTGTCCCTTGCTCTGGCGTCTATGGACCCCACTTCCTAAGATGGCGTGGATGGACACCTGTCCTCCACTGGAATGCTATGACTGTGGGACCGTCGCGTTTCGGTATTTCGCGACTTCTCCTGTCGTGAGCTTCTGGTCCTCGGAAATTCCGATTTCCCGATGTGTCAAACGCCGATGGCGTTTGATCTTCTAACACATGTCCTTCCGATGGACGGTCCAGATCTTATCGTTGTTTCGAGACTTGAGTGGCCCCGATTCCTGACTCTTCGGGATCTCTTGCCATGTATTCTGGCTGAGATCAATGGCTGAGGTTCTCTATCGGAGTTTCGAGGCTTAAGAGGTCTCAGTTCTCTTGACCTGTAAAACCCCAATGCCTCCAAAATCCCGATGACTCCTCAGAGTGTTGACAGCTAGCTCCCACTCATCGGGGTTTCGCGGATCGTGATTCCGTATGGTAAGAGTTCTTTGT
>JZKD02S0506299.1:628519-647303 GCA_000966675.3 Picea glauca | reverse complement strand
TCTCTTTCTATTATTTGTTGCATACACACATATAAACACATCTAAAAGGTAGATCAGCAAAGTGTTTGACGAAATACCTCACTCAGAAAAAGTTTTAAAAAGACACCAAAACAGTTATGATCCTTGCATAATGGCTTGTGATCATTACAACCTCTTTCCAAATTGTTTAGAAACAACACAATGAGTAAAGAGATGATCAGTTGAGTCTTCGCCATTGAGACATAAGATGCATACTGAAGGCCCGATGCATCCTCTACGTTGGTAATTGACTCCAGTAAGAATATTGTCCATCATACATAACCAAATAAAACATTTGATCTTACTTGAAACATTAACATGCCAAATGGATTTGTACCACCATCGGTTTTCACCCTTTAAGTTAGAGTATAAAATGGACTGGTAAGCCTGCTTAACAATGACAATGCCCAAAGCCCGGATCCATGACCATACTAGTTTGTCATAGGAGTCCTTTAAATATATGCCATCAGATCGAATAGAAAGGATGAAATCATCCCATTCGAGAGATAGCTCACCTGAAAGGTTGTTTTGTTTAGAGTCTATCCAAACTGTCAAGGATGTCGAATTATTTGGAAGAGCATCTTGTGCTAAAGAAAAAATATTCAAATTATGAATATGGGAAATAAGGGGATGTGAAAGAAAACACTAGCCATTCCCTCCAAGGCATCCATACCTAGAGACATTTGTTTACCTCAACCCATAGTCCAGGCCATCCATCGCAGAATAATTGGCATAGTTGTCATAATATTCCTCCCAAAAACTAAGGCAATAGAATGTTTGAAATCATTCCTTTTGATCCAAGATGGCACATCTATACCATTCAAGTATTTTTTCCTTGGCACTTTACTCCACATACCGTCACCAAAGAGCCCCCTCCAACATTATTTTGCGGCCAAGGAAAGAGAAAACCACTTTATATTCTGTAAACCCCAACCTCCACTCTTCTTTGGTAGCACAATCTTTTGCCATTTGGATCGGTGAAAACCGGTTGTTTTCCTGGCACCCCTCCATATAAAATTTGTAATTAATTGCTCGATTTTATGCATAATGGTCGCAGGGATCTTGACCAAACTCAACCAGTACAAAGGGATACTCTTCATAACTGCTTTTACTAAAACAAGTCTTCCTCCTACGGATAGCCATTGAAATGACCAACATCCAATTCTCTTCTCAATTTTTTGAGGAATCCAGTTCAAGTCTTCCACACTATGATTATTTTCCTTGAGATAGTATCCAAGATACTTCATCACTTCCTCAAAATTTAAAAACTGTATATTAAAAACTGACCTCATTTTACATGCTAACTCTGGGTCAATGTTCTGATCTAGGAAACATGACTTGTGACAATTAACGATCATACCAGATGCTTTACAAAAATTCCCTAATAGAGAGTGAAAGTAAGACCATTCCTCATAATTTGCATCTCCTAGGATGAGGACATCATCAACAAATAACAGATGTGATATAAAAGTCACAACAACTACTTTATGCCTTTGAAATATCCATTCTCAACTTCCTTTTTCATCTGTCTACTAAGGCATTCAATAACAAGAAGGAACAATAGTGGTGAAATAGGACACCCCTGACGCAACCCTCGGTGGATTTTAAAAAATGAAGTAGGAGAGTCGTTTACCAACACTTCCATACTAAAATTAATAACACATGCCATAATCCATTGAGATACTTCCCACTTAAGCCCTACTTAGATGAGCAGTAAACGCAGAAATTGCCAACTAACATTATCATATGCCTTTTTTGAATCCAACTTAAGGATGATAGAACTTAGTTTCTTAGTTTTAACTGTGTGGAAGCATTCCTGGGCTAATCCTACAGCATCAAAAATCAATCTGTCCTTCAGAAAGCCAAACTATTCTTGAGATATACATGAGGTTAGCTTGTCCTTAATGTGAGTTGCAATTATCTAGGAGATCACTTTGTAAGCAAAGTTACATAAGGCAATGGGCCTGAACTCATTAAAAGAGGAAGGTTTTCTCACCTTTGGAATAAGAGAAAAAAAAAGTAGCATTGAGTGCGCCTGAAATGAATCCTGATACTCTGGATTCCTCAACAACCCATAGAAGGTCCTTTCCCGTGATGTCAAAGAAGGAAAGGAAGATCTATTGAGTTCACCCATCCGGGCCTGGGCTCTTCTCTTTTGGCATTTTGTTAACAATAAAATCAACTTCTCCAATGGAGATCGGTTTCCCTATTTCATCACTCTCCACATCAGAGAACAGTCTAGGTACATCTTTTAATATGTGTATCTGGTTTCTCATGTCTTCCATCTCGGGAGCACTATATTGTTCCTGAAAATATTTATAGGAAAACTCCTTTATCTCTGATTCACTCACCGGATAAAACATTTCCATCATCATTGGAAATTTCTCATATTGTAGTATGGTTCCTCCTTTGTGTGGCATATTTATGGAAAAAACTGGTGTTCTTATCCCCGTTCTGTAGCCAAAGAGCTCGACTCCTAAGCCTCCACATTGATTCCTCAATAGCTAGAATATTTTCTTTGTTGGTCTTGAGAGCTCTCATATGGTTACTCTCCTCCTGCTTGAATACTTGTGATGAACGACTTTCAAAGAGCACAGACAGTTTAGCTTCAATATGGGATAGTTCCAACTGTAGCTGTTGTTTTTTCTTTTTCTGCCATTTAATCACCGTTTTCTTTAAAAAAAATATTTTTTCACACAACAGGGCACATGCCGAATTGTCTGTCCATTGTGCCATTGAATCCCATGTCGACTTTATTAGTGAGTTAAAATCTGGATCTGATATCAATGAACTATTGAATTTGAATGGAGCACAGTCCTTTCATCGGGAGAAGTCTACCTGCATAAAAATCAGATCATGGTCTAAAATTGTGGAACTAATAGTCTAGGTCCTAAATAAACATTGGTTGGTGATAAGGTTCTTGTCCAGAAGAAATATGTCCAAATGTTTAGAGATGCCCGCCTCTCCTGTCCTGCCATTATTCCACGTCGGGGACAAATGGGTAGGGGGTAAATCCACCAGGCGAGCATTCTGTAGCATATTGGAAAAATAATTAGACAAAGGATCAGCTCTTTCCGAGCTACCCCATACCTCTCAGGAAGATAGAGTAAAATCGAAATCGCCTCCTACAATAAGGCCCTGTTCTGTAAGAAGACCAAAATCAATGATTGGTTGCCAGAAGCTTTCCCTTTCCTTATACGATGCATAGCAATTTAGTAATTTAACTTTCACCGCAAAACGTTTGAATCTACCCTCTAGAAAGATACATGTAGAAGTGCTACATGCATAGAGCTCAGCTATGGAAGGATTCCACCAAACAAGTAGGCCACCCAATCTACCATTAGGGTCCATGGCCACACAATTCCATGAGGGGAGACACTTAAGAAAGAGTTTCTTAGCCTTGTCTCACTCCATAAGAGTTTCTTGTAGAAAAAAAACATCAGGAAAGGTTTAATACATTAATAAATTTAGGGAGGCGAGCTTAGTGGGTCCTCCAAACCCACGTACATTAAAAGAGATAATAAAAAGTTTGATACATTAATAACTTTAGGGAGGCGAGCTTAGTGGGTCCTCCAAACCCACGTACATTAAAAGAGATAATAATCGTGGGTTAACATAAAAAATTTGCAAGCCTTCTCTAAGGGCCAAGGGCGATGGAAGCTCAGTTAGATCAACTAGGGTATTTTGAACTGTATGTGGGGAGATGGAGGGAGCCATGTGGTAAGGGGTCAGACCTCCTTCAATAGCTCCAGGAGGCTTCTTGGGATGGCGAGGGCGTGGTTTCTTCCGAAGGGTGACATTTGATCTGGGGTCTGGAGGAGGGTCCAAAGAGGAGGCATTGGTGATCGAAAGGGCCATGAGTGAGAGGATTTCAACAATCTTGGTATTCTGTAGTGGGAGGGGAGCTTGCAAAGGAGAAGGTTCATTAACAGAGGGATCACAGATAATACTAGGAGACTCTTCATGCAAAGACAAAGGGTTCGAAATATGTAACTCACAAGGAGGAGCAGGATCTGGTGAGCCTAAATTGGGATGGCCAATTGCCGACACCGAAGGAAGATTTTTTTCCAGCTCCTCGGGGGAAGTGGACTAATCAAAGGGAGGGGATGTTGGGGATTTTGTTTTGTCCTACCCCCAGTGGGGGGGCCAGGCGACATTCTGGATCATTGAATTTCCTCATGAGGATTTCCCATAAATCACCAAATATTTCAAGTACCCACTCCTCATTGGCATGTAAATAATCTCACCAAATATTTCAAGTACCCACTCCTCATTGGCATGTAAATAATCAACTTCATCTGCAGATAATTTAGAAAATAAATTGGGGTAGAAAAGTATCATCTTACCCAGAAAAGAGTCTGAACAAGCTAGTGGTAGTCGTGAACAAGCTAGTGGTGGTCGTGAAGGAGAAGCCGGGCCTTAATTCAGACGTACAGTTTGCCTTCAAATGACCAGGCTGACCACAAATATGACAGCGAAAGGATTCCTTCCACTAATAAACTGGTTGGCTCATCACATGATCTCCTATGACAATTTCGCTAGTTTTAGGAAACCCCTTATCAGTGTCGAACTCCACCAATACCCAGGTTGTCCGCTTGTTGCACCACCTCAAAGATTCAGGGTCGAAGAAAATATAATTACAAACATAATTGGCAATGGCTTCAAAGATGGTCACTGACCAGAATTCTATTGGAAAGTCTGGGAGCAACATTCACAACTTTCTCCGTGAGAATACTTCAGAATGTGGGTTGAAGCCTGGATACCACCTCTTGAGCATTAAGATGCCACGGCCTAAATCCAAGGAGAATCTAGGATGCGCAGGAGATCTTCTTCGGCTAGGAAGTGAAACACCAACTAGTGGTTGGATAAGATGCAAAATCTAGGATAATATCCGACCATAGGTTTCCAATGCCGGATGACCTAATCCTCGATCTGAGACTTGTTTAAACGGACATAAAAAAAATTCCCTATCAAGGCTCTCTCAGAGAGACTCATGACCCGGTTCGGCGCAAAATTCTTGCCAATTATGCACTGGAGAAAGTTTCCCGAACCTTCAAGCTTTTGAGTTTACGACGCTGTCGAGCAGCCTTGCCAGAAAAGCATTTGTGGCCATCACCTGACCCGCTCCCAGACTGTGAAGTCCTAGGACGAACACGAGAAGACGGAGAAGTAGAAGATCCCTCAACTGGACTGAAAACAGGAGAAGAAACGGTAGACTTAACCCCAGAATCGTTTTGTGTGCCAATCAGTACCCCTGATAAAAGTCTCACTGATCGAGCAGCTTCACTTAAGTCCGATAGTCCCTTAGCGGGCATGGGTTGACCCACATCAGAGCCAATACCTGCGCATCTAGCGAGAGAGGAAATGGGCAGTTTGGAGGCCAGGGTTTCCTTAGAAGGAAAACGGTGATGCGGGCCTCGAGGATTCGGATCGGCACACTTCTGACTCACAGTGCTTCTGGCCAACACATGACCCGTTCCAGAACTTTTCCCCCGAGAAGCCGCCATATGTATACTAGCATCATTTGACAGACCGCTGTAGTGACCACCTGTCGAGGGAGCGGGGGAACTTGCGGAAGCAATCGTATAAAACCAGATAGGTTTCGTCCGCCAGGAAAAGGCCCTCCCGGGCCCAAATCTCTTCTTCATATTCCCAAGAAGTGGCCAGCCGTGTTGTCACTGCATAGGCCTGTCTCACTGCAGAGGTGTCGTGTCCCCCATCCCACATCGGCAGGTCTAGACCAAACCCTAGTGCCTAGCCTAGGATATGCGGAAACCCTAAACTCCACCTATGGAAACCCTTGAGCTTGAGTCTAATTTTATATATATATATATATATATATATATATATATATGAATTTTATTCATTAAACAAATTGAACAAATATATTTGTAAGTCTCAAAACTATGTAAAATGCATAACATACTCATTATATAAATTAAAAATAAATGTGAACTATTAAGCAACAACAACAAAAAATCATTTTAAAACATTGGCAAAAACTTATGTTCTATTTTTTTGTTTTTAAAGCTTATATTGAAATCATAAATTTATATTTATGAGTTTTAAATAGTAAGATATAAAATCTTATATAATTTTATAAAGTTTATTATCAAAACTATATTATAAAGTGTCACACATATTTGTGGTTTAAATCATATTCAATAATTCAAATGTTGTCATTAAAATTTTTTGCAAATGTCACCATCAATTTAATAAAAAAAACCCAAAATATAGTAATTCTAAATTAAAACGCGTGAAAAATACAATTTAATTAGTGTATAGGCTCATCTATATTAAAACCGTTCAAGTGTATCTTTTATAGTGGACATTGTCATGATAGAGTTACAACCTAATAGGGATCTAATAATTTATTTTAATGTTTAAATTAGTTATTTAGAATATCTAAAACAATTTGACAGTATTAATAATTATGTTTATAAAAAAATTGGAAGTGTAGCTATGTCCTTCTTGCTATAAACTCATTATATTCTACTCCTACCACTATGTAGTTGTACCCCTCTTGCTCCTATGTAGTTATCTCCTCATTGAAAACATAAAGTGTAGTTATGCCTCACTTGTTGGAAACTTATGTATAGCTCACGAAAATTCATGGTGATGGGATCTAATGTTTATAACAATTGAACACCCAATACAATGTCATAGATATCCATTTTAATAGCAAACATGTGGGTTTTCAAGGAATAATCACCCATTTGAAACCTCACATTTTCACTACGACCACCACATTTTCATAGAATTTCCATTAGCAATGATGATTTTGAAGTTGTTCCAATCATGGATGTAGTAGTAGGTTTCTTGGTCTACACGTCGATGAATGAAGGGTGCAGCCATTGTCAATTAAGACAATGAATTTGTGATGTTTGATGTAGCCAATCAAATTGAAGGTTTAGGGAGTAGAAACACCAATCAAGTCATGTAGGTAAATATGTGGTTCAACATCCTATGGATAAAACAGGGAAGTGTCTTCATTGAATGGATGAAGGACATATAGGGGTACAACTTCATATTCATCATAAAAAATGTCCTCTAAAATGGACAGAAATAATTTTTATTCCTTACATGTATGCGTTGGAAAATATTTCTCATCACAGTTGTAGTAGAGTCCTTTAAGTCTACATTATGTGATTTCAGCTCAGGTTAACATATGTATATTGAGATATGGAGAGGAAGGAGGGGGGTTAGTCAGGGAAGAAATAGTGGGATGTGGATGGGGAATAAATGTGGCCTTTTTATTTCATCACCACCATCTTTTGGGATTCTTGGTCTATTTGAGAGGCTTCCAACCAAGTAGTAGGATGAGACACGAAGATTTCTTATATACCATTGATAAAGAATTCCTTGAAAAAAGTACCAAATATGCCTCTAGTGCATATGGCCAACTACATAAAATGAATATGAAATTTGCGACTATGCTAGATTTCTTAATATTGGCGAGTCATCCCAAATAAGGAGTGTGTATTTCAAAGCATGCATAAATTTCTAACAAAAATTGTCCCAAATTTGTTGTGATTGACTTTAGAAAGTTTGTTCCACATGTTATTCATCTAATCATGCGAAATAAGGTTGAAGTTATTCCTACTAGGATTGGATGATTCAACCCCTTCCTTTCAGAAAGGCTAGTTTGACCATTGATATTTGAATGAGGATTATGAAGTGAGGATCTAATTTTTTATTGCCATGAGTTTGGACATCCGATCAGGGAGTGACTCCATGTTAGCTATCTTGTCATGGATGTCATCAATATTTTTTTGAGAATTAAGAGTGGTTGTAGTCTATCTTATGTTGCAACTCATCACACAAAGTTTCTAGAGTGGATAATTTGTTGGAGATAAATACTCCTCGAGCGATAGCCATATATATCTAGGTCAATAGAAAAGGGTTATTGGAGAGTGGTACCAATGTGATTAGCATTGTGTCCTACTTCTTTTGAGATATATTCCTAATAGGGGTGTGGGTTGGTCCAACAAAAATACTTACTAGAGAGTGGTACCACTATGATAATATTGATGCAAGGATTTCATTGAGACAACACTCAAATAAGGGTGTGTGTACGACCTAAACCTTTATTTTTATACTCTTAGTGTATCTGTACTCCTGCCTAAATATTACTATGCTAGAAAAATTCTCAAATTTCAATACAACAATTATGTAGGAATTTCACATATTAGCAATAAAGGATAGGGTTTTCATGGTCCTAAGGGAAAGGGAATGTCAAGTTCTATATCTCTTTGGTATACATGCAGTGTCCAACGCAAGTACTCAGCCCAATATGTAATGGAAAAAAATAAGGAGGCTCAACTACACCCTTAACCATACTACTTGATTACCCAAGTACTAAAGAGTAATCTTTCGTTGTCCCATGGAGACAATTTTTCACATTTACCTAAAGTAATGAAAAAAATGGTTAATGTGAGTTCTTTTTGGTGTATAAAAACTATATTTTGTGAGGGAAAAATATGATGTATTTATTTAAAATCAAATTGTCATACTATTAAAACAATCTTAAAATTTTTCCGTTTGGATCAATTTGGGTTCCATTTTGATATAATTTAGGTTCTAAACATTATATGAATTAATTTATTATTTTGTTGAATAATCATTTATAACTATAGTCAAATGGGTTTATCATGAGGGGTGTTCTCCCCCCCCCCCCCCCCCCCCAAGCAAAGTTCAATTCTCGCAAGTGACATGTTAAGCTCTTAAATGAGAAAGCTATAGAAAAAGCCTCAGCTTTCTACAAAATCATGTTTACCCTCGGTACCATCCTCAAAATGAGGGGAAGTTCCCAGTGGGTTTCCCGAGGCTCTACTCCAAAGTTTAAACAAAATCTTTTTATAACTATATACAAATATATCAAGAAAATGAAGATTGCATTCATAATGAAAAAGTGAAAGATTTTGTATTAAGGTTATAAGTTAGTCAAGTCAATCCACTTTATGAATATTGGATAGAGAAAGAAACACATTAAAGTAAAATAAATCGTAATAGGATAAAATAACTTACATTCTAAGTGAATTTATTATTTCCTATACCTAATATATAATTGGGATTATAATATGACATTTACTTTAACACTATCCCTTAATGGTTGATCTACTAACTACACCATGTTTAACCTATAATTTAACATATTTTTTGGGACCCAAAAACTTGGTGAAAATTGATTTAGTTTGGTTAACTGTGGGAAGGTACTATACCCTCAATATATCCATCCTCTACAAGTTTTGCATTGAAGTGAAAATGGATCTCAACATGCTTGGTATGATTGTGGAAGACTAGATTGTTGGCTAGTTTAATTTGTGCACCCCTTTATTGTTATGGAATAATAATGTTGGCTCTTTATGTTGCATCTTCATGTTTGAAAGCATCTTCCTTAGCCAAAATACCTCACATGATCCTTTCACCACTCCTCGATATTCTTGTTTTGTCGATGAAAGGGCTACTACATATTGCTTCTTGTTGGTCCATATGATTGTACTTGTGCCAACTTCTTTTATACATATCTAAAAGTTGATATTTTCTATTGTACACACAACCTGCCCAATATGAATTTGTATATCCAAACAACCTAGGGTCTTTTATTCTACTATACAAAATTTCAAACTCAAGTGTCCCTTTCACATATCTCAACATTTCCTTTGCTATTTTACAATGTTATACCTTTGACATTGTCATGAATCCAGAAATGAAGCTCACAATATAACTCAAATCAGACATAGTGGTTGTAAGATATATCAAGCTCCCCACTAGCTACCTATAGAATGACTCATTAATTTCCTTAGAGTCGATCTTGGTTGAAATCTCCAACTCTTTCTCCATAAGTGTAGAAAATTTTGCAATTTTTTATTATTAACCTAGCAAACAAGCTACTGACATATTTTGTTTGTGAGAAAAATATGTTACTACATGTTTGACAAACTTCTACACCTAGATAGTAATGTAGGAAGTCAATATTAGTCTTATAAAAATGTTTTCTCGTGTTATATTTTATTTGTTCAATATCACTTGCCTCACTACCTATAATAATGATATTAAATTAACAATTATTTTTATATACAAATTGAAATCTCAAGGAATCCATTAGAACCCTTGATCATTGAGGCATTAGAGAAATTTTGAGGTAAAAAATGGGCCTAAAAAATGTATAGTTATCAAAATCACCTTTAAAGGAACCAATGGGATTCAAGATGTTCATGTCAACCATAAGGGTAAGTTTTTTAGGAGGGAAATAGGGAAAACTACTTTTTAAAATCGTATTTTCGACTTATCTCTTTATAGTTTTACTCAAATTTCAAGCGTAGGAACTCATTAGATCTATATTTAAAATTATGCACCCAACGATTTCCTACACTTGAAATTTGAGTAAACCTATAATGAGTTAATTCAAAAATATGATCAAAAAAGGTAGTTTTCTTCCTTTCCGTTTGAAAATTCATAACTCATACATATTTATAAGGTTCCTGTTGTTGGGAAAAACACCCTACGGACTAGCAAATTAGGGCCTACTTTGCATGCAAATTTGACCAAATAGAAACTACTTTTTTACCTACATCCCAAGATTTAAATCCCTTTTTCTCAGTAAATGCATGGAAAAGGACCACCTACCTTATTACCGGAATTCTATGTCGATCCTCTGTTGTACTTGACTACTTGTTCGCAATGCTCCTTCTAAAGATAACCCGCACTCAAGACAAACAACAACTATGCATGCATGCTACTTTTATACTCAAGGGATAGAAATCAAGCATAAATTAATCAAACCATAGACAATTCATTAATTAGGACGGGAAAAGCATTCTTTTTATTACTTAAAGTGAACCAACTTACAAAATCTCAGACTGACCACCGCTCCTTGAACCTAATCCTGGGATCCTCTTCTTCTGTCCTTCAACTGCGTTGTATTAAACCTCCTTTGGCATGAGGAAAGGCTAAAGGGTTGGGACAATGGATTACGTAAATGGGCAGAGTTTCTTCACTATATTTTTTCCTCCTCCAAATGGTACCCCTACCCCTTCGTTTATAGGCTAGAACGAGCTAGGGTTTTGGATGAACCCTCGGCCATGCATGGCTGGGAGTTTCAGTTAACTGACCCATAGCTTTTTGTTTCGTCGACAACTTTCCTTTTTTCATGCTTTGGTAGGTACACACGGGCTGTTGTGAGTCAGCCATCATGTACACGCGTGCATTAATGGGTTAGGGTGCGTGGGCCTTTACACAAGAGTATTTTCAAAGGTTTGTTCAACAAAGTTTTGGAAAAGAAGGGGTATGAGTTGGTCTGATGCCATGTAAGCATGTGTGGTGAAATTTAGGGTTATAACAGATGCCCCCTACTGTGTGAGGTCAGAAGAGAATCTGATGGCCAAAATACCTTACCAATCTTTACTGATGTGCCGAACGATTGATCCCAAGGATCAGGAACCAGGAGGTGTCGTCTGCAAAATAACAAATGTCTCACTGAGGCGGGCATACCCATGCTCGGGATAAAATAGAACCATGGCTACCAATCAAATACACTGTAGATCCATGTCAAATAACTATAAAGAGTAGCCACAAATAATACATAGCAGAGCTAAATCTCGAAATCGGAAAGATATACATATAGAGTATCCATCTTCCATAAGATGATTCGGCCTGATGGCTGGACTTCAGAGATCGAGCAACAAATTCAAAATCTTCCAAAACTCGGGTAGGAGTGTAATATGAGTGTACGACTGCACTACCCAGAGGTCTTCGATGTCTCGTCGGTCATGGACTTGATAATCTTGGTGATCGGACTGAAGGCTTCAGTGATTTCGAACAAGGACTTGATTGGATGTTTAGGATGGCCGGGTATGTAGACAAGAGACATATTGCAGAGGGGTCAACTCAGGCTTAGTGACAAACTTCCCTTGGACAATAGCATGAAAAGTGATAAGACTCAGGCAACATACATGTTAATCATAAGTCTATGAAGCAGGATGCAATGCAAACTCTCCATATGTTTGGAAGAATAACCAAACGGTGGAGGAGACAAATCTATATAGCGATAAAAGCTTCCTAAGGTCGTACTACATCCCATAGTCTGATGATCAAACAGATAGATGTGCTTTATCCAAGGGCGACTTATTATGCTGCCAATAAAGAAAATACTTTTCCCATCCTCTTTTTGGGGTATATTTGATATTTTTGTTCTTTTCGATAATTTTGAAAAAAGGATAAAGGAATATTACATTACAATGGAGGAATGAGTATTGCAAACATACAAGCTCAAGGCACAAGGACAAGACTGATGTTCTGGTAAAATGATACTCGGGGAAAATCCTCCGGTGGCCAAAGGTGTTAAGACGCAGAAGCAAACTGTCACAAAGCTGGTGGATAAGGTATGCAAATGAAATTGATAGAACACACAATGGTATCTTCCTTCGATGTAAGTTCAACGAGCCTAAAGAAGGTAAGCTCGGTGGTTTTTCATATTTAGAGAGTCTGAAAAAGAATAAAAGGAGACTCCGTTGGGGTACCTTTTTCGACAATAGTCTAGTCGATTTGTAAAAGGGGTAAAATAGCACCGATTAGATGTCAATTCAAAACCATTTTAAACAATGTGACATGGACAAGACCACTCGACTTATTTCTCACTTTTAAGGAGTCTGAAAAAAGCTTAACTATGGACTTCGTCAGGAATATTCTTCTAGACCAATTTAACGAGTGTGAAAGAATAAGGTCACTCGATGATCTTTTCAATTTTAGGGAGTCTGAAAAGACCTTAACTATGGACTCCATGGGGGTTTCTTTTTCATAAGTTTAGTCCCTCAGGCCCAAAAAATGGATAAAATTATACCTGAGAGTACTCTTCTAAAGAATGGGAATTCGATAGAGTATACCATTGTTCGTACAGTTGACCGTTCGAACTGAAAAAGGGGTAAACTACCGTCGGACATAAATGACTTCAAATTTCAGTTTAACGAGCGTGAAAGGCCACAAGATCGCTCGACAATCTTTTCATTTTTAGAGGGTATGAAAAGGGCTTAAAAGGAGACCCGTTTATTTTTGGGAGTCTTGAGGGTGAGACAGAGCGAAAAAGAATCATGAAAATGAGGCTCAAACTCATATTTAGGAAAGACTATACGAACTCTCAAGACTATAGTGTTTTTTGAAACGGCATGGACACCATAATGCAACCAGGACCTACCCAGGGCATCCATGAAACTTCTAAAGAAAATATGATGGTTCTGTGTCACAACCTGATGGGATCGATCCTATGGAAGAGGAAAAAGACAACGAGGTGAAAAAGTCAGGGTGGTAACCTAACCTATATGCTCAAGTTGATTTTTGAAATTTTTTATGGACCATCAATATTTTCTCAAAACTCAAAAAAATGTCCCAATACCCAATCAAATCCCTTCGATATAACTCCTGAATCACTCTAAATGGTTTTTGGTATAAGGAAACTGATAAGGGAGGCCAAAAAAGTGAAAAAAAGAGGCCAAAAAGTCTATAAATAGAAGCTGGCAGCTCATTATCACCATTGCTGATTTGGAAATTGACTCTGGAGCCAAAAGACCCCCTTTGCCAAAAATAGTGATTCCGAGAGATACAGTGGACGAAACGAACTTCTGCTTGGACCAAGTAAGTACAAACTCCCTTATCTAGCTATTCAATACTTAAATTTTGTTTCTTATTTTGTTTTTTGGGTGGGCGTCGACCTTAAAAAGGTCAGCCCTAGGTACACGCGGGTTGTCTCTGGACAGGCCGCGTGTACATTCGAGCAGAGTAATGTCTGCCCGCGTGTACACATGACTGTCGCCTCTACAATCTGCGTGTACCCCCCTTTTGTAGTGAAAAGAAAACCAAAAGCAAGTACTGACCCTCCTTCACCTTGTTGTGTTGGCATGATGTATGTCCAGTGGAGGGAAAGGGAGCGTGAGGCAATCAGTGAGTTGGTTGCAGCAGATCCGAATGTTGTGGCCATGTTAATGCAATGTGGTTTACTAAAATTCTTTCTATGTCCATTTATGCGTGCACAACCAAGGCTACTGAATGCCTTGATTGACTACTCGCACCCTGATGCAAAGGCTATTATGCTAGAGGGGCAATCACTGGTGCCCACCACTGAGGATATCTACTTTCTGACTGCCCTCTCAAGGAGAGGGGAACCAATCAACTTCTATATGTTTCCTATGGGACGGAGCAAGATCTCGGAACTGATAGCTGAGCATTGTGAGGCTGGGGCTGACCGTGTGGGCTCCCAAGTACCTATTTGTAATATTACTAGCTTAGTGTTGCAGACTATATTGTTACTGATTGGGTGGATTACCGGCTTAGCAGCCTTGCATCAGGCATCTCGCGCACAGATGAACTGTGCCATCCAGTGCTTGAATGCACAGATTTTTGACTGGAGTACCACACTGCTCAAGTGCATGAAGAGGCAATTGACAGATTGACAACAGTGGACATAGAGGAACTTCGGGTTCGGGACCATCTTGTGTTCATTCTTTTTTGAGAGAGTTCTGAGTTTTAGTCCTCGGGTTGTAGTACGAGGACATCAGGCCTCATTCCCTGCAGTGTGCATATGGGTAGTATTACTGCTCCAACAGGGTGGTGGAAGGACCATTGAGTACTTCGACGATGATTTCTTTGTGTGGCTGTCATGACAGGTCCCTGTGATTGAGGACTACCCATATGCAGGGATATATTTTTCTAGAGATCCTGAGATACCCATGCCTCCTGGTGAGGAGTGAGGGGAGATGGGTAAGTCTCTACCTTTGTAGTTTTTTTTTGTTTGCATATGTAATTTTTATGTCATTTTTGTTATATATATCATTTTTTTGTATGCCAGAGTATTTGATGGATAAACATTTGTTGCATGTAGATGTGGGACCCGTGCGACCTACCAATTATACACAGAATAGGCATCATCCACGGCCAAAAGCCACGACTGCCACCGCTAGGGGAGCAACAGTAGCAGGGAACCTCCCAACAGGAGAGGCCGAGAGGGTCCTTAGACGAGTTGAGCATAACTTCACTGCGCTCACTTGCACAGTCTCGATGGCAGAGATAGAGGACCTGCAGCCATCCATGTAGCCTCATGTAGTGGGGGCACCTCAGACATGGGTCCGATTGTTTAGGCGTTTAGCCTGTGTTGTGGATGATTATAACAGGGCCCATAGGCTCTAAATCTACTTAGACTTTTTATGTGCCACGAGCACCTACTTGTATATATTTTTTGAGGGCATAAGCCCGGTGACTCGTTACTATTCCCATTTTTTAGGCACTTGCATCCATCTATGTACTCTGGTTATTTTATGATGTTATATATGGTTTTTATCTTTTGTGTCTTATGGATTCTATGTGCAAAAATGTATTTACATGTTTATGTCAATGTTCTTTCATATGTGTCCAAGATGCCAATCTAAAATTTGATTAGCTAGAGTACCTGTAATTTGGTTTAATATCCTAGGAACATGAAAATATGTAATATAATCAAAGTTTCCTTCTAAGAGACGTACCCTAAGGAATCGTCGGTGTAAATTTGGATCATGAACCCAGTATACTCTGTTTATATGTGACACAACCAGTTGAGCGTCGAGATAGACACGGAGATGAGAGATACCCAATGACAAGGCATCACAAAGCAACTCAATAACTGCACTATACTTGGCGACATTATTTGTGGTGTCACCTAAGCATATACCTCCGGAAGATAACAACTGGCCCTGAGGTGTAAAGATTACCCAAGCTATGGAAGCAAGCCTCCACGTGTGTCGAATAGCACCATCTGCATACCCAATGAACACCTTGGAATCTCTTAACATCTGCCATATTGACGAAAGATAACATCAATGACACGTCCATAACACTTAAAATAAACTTAAAAAGTAATAGTACAAAGACTATACATATGTTACAGAAAGTTACCCACAGTGACTTGTCTATGAGTAATACTTCTTGAGGTAGAGCCCATTTCTAGGCTCTGCCAAAGTATTCCCTTCAAAATCAACCAAATGATAAGCGCCCTTTTTTAGTACCTATTTTATGATGAAGGGTCCGAACCACATGGGTTTAAACTTTCCTGCCCCCAGGGGGTCCTTATCTTAGTCATAGACCAGGACAAGGTCGCCCTCAAAGAAAATCTGAGGATGAACGGACCTATCATACTGACACTTGACCTTATGTTTGTGAGCCTCATTGGCTAGGGCCGCATCGTGACGCTGCTCATTGAGATTCTCAAGGTGTACTAACTGTTATTCAAGTGGAGAAGTGCCTGGAAATAACTGTACTGCCAATTTTAGAGATGGGATCTGACATTCGATGGGCAAGACTGCCTCTAGACCATAAACAAGTTGAAAAGGTGAGAAACCAATTGCAGTCTTAACAGATGTTCGGTAAGCCCATAATGTCAAGTATAACATCAAATGCCAATTTGACTTGGCTGAGTTGATAGTTCGTTGTAGAATAGTCTTAAGAGTTTTGTTTATAGCTTCCACCTGCCCATTGGCTTGGGGATAGTAAGGTGATGAATGCTCCTACCGTAACCCAATATTTGATGTTAATTCGGTCATCATTTGGTTTTGAAAGTGACTTCCATGGTTAGTGACAATCTCTCTTGGGATGTCAAACCTTTCTATGATCTGGTTGAATAAGAAGACAACTGCAGTCTCTCCATCATCTTTAAGCATTGGCATAGCTTCGACCCACTTAGTGAAGTAGTCGACAGCTACGATGATATAGCGGTGCCCCCTTGCTGACGAGGGGTTGCATGTATTGTAATCAATCCCCCACTTAGTGAAGGGACCAACTGTGATTAGAGGAAACATAGGAGCAGGATGTGCCCTCATCTTCCAAGAGAATATTTGGCACAGATGACACTTCTTGACCGATTCGATACAATCTTTGATAAGTGTCGGCCAGAAGTAACCTACTCGTAGAATCTTTTGGGTTGTTTCCAACCCAGATAAATGACCACCACAAGCTCCAGTATGGAAATCATTGAGCACGATGATGGCCTCCTCATGAGTGAGACATCGACGTAAGATGCAGTCTACACCTCTCTGATACAACGTATCATCGAGTATGAGATAATTCTTATCTTCATGGCATATCCGTCGATGCTCATCATGAGAAGCAGAGGTGGGCCATTTCAAAGTCTGGAGATAGATAAGTATATCTCCGTACCAGGGATCTGAAGATGCAATAAAAAACATATCTCCCTGGATAGGAGATTCCTCAGGCACAACGTCACCTGACTCAACCAAAAGTTCTGAAATAAGCTCTGCGAAGACCAATGACTTCTTGGACTTTGCGGAAACGAAGTCTAAGTCAAATTCTTGGAGGATGACTATCCATCTACTGATTTTTCTGCCTATAACTCATCGTGTCAACATGTACTAGAATGGATTCACGACAACAATGACGGTGGTCTTGTGAAACAGAACATAGTGACGAAACCGTTGAACAGCATGAACTGTCGCCAACGCAAGTTTTTCGATATGAGAATAATTGAGTTCCGGTCCTACGAGGCCTCGACTCAGGTAATAGATCATGTATTCTGAGAACGAATTGTCTTCCTGAACTAAAACCATGCCAATAGTTGACTCTGTGGTAGCTAGATATAATAAGAAATATGTGTTGTAGTTAGGTGGCTGTAGAATAGGTGCGGTTGTGAGGGCATGTTTTAATGTGTTGAAAGAGCGTTGAGCAGCTTCGTCCCAGAAAAAAGGAACATCTTTCTTTAGTAAATGCATAAAGCCCTTGGTGATTTCGGCATAGTTGGCGATGAAGCGTCGTAAGAAGTTTGCCTTGCCTTGTAGACTCTAAAGTTGTAGGATTGTGTGTGGGGGGGGACAACTGGATTATTTCCTCCACCTTAAGAGGATCAACCATGATCCCTATTGTTGATACAATGAAACCTAAAAAACGTCCTGACCTTACGCATAAGCTGCACTTGTTTGGATTCAAGCGAATCCTAAAGTAGCGACAACGTTCAAAGATTAGTCTAAGGTGTGTGGGATGATTCGTTTGCTTGTGAGAGCGTGATGATAAATCATCTAGATAGGCCTCAACTATATGCTTAAGGTCATGAAAAGAAAAAGACATGGCCCACTGGAATGTGGCTCCAACATTTTTAAGGCCAAAAGGCATCTTACGATATGCGAATGTACCCCATGGAAAAATGAATGTTGTTTTGTGTTGGTCTTCAGGTTTGATTTGGATTTGATTATATCCCGAAAAACCATCCATGAAATAAAAGGATTCACAACCGACACATTCATCAATGATATGGTCAATGAATGGTGCTGGAAAATTATCTTTGGGACATGCCTTGTTCAAATCACGGAAATCAGTACATACACGAATCGTGCCTTGTTTTTTATTGACCGGCATAGGATTTGAGACCCATTGAGTCAAATGGATAGGATAAATAAAACCTTCCTTTATCAATTTCTCAACCTCAATCTTGATGGTTGTTGCTTTCTTGGGATTGACTGGATGAAGTTTTTGTCAAACAGGCTTGGCATCAGGATATGTTGTGATTTCATGTTCAACTATTTTCAGATCGATACCTGGCATTTCCTCATAAGACCAAGCAAAAATGTCATGTAATTCTTTGAAAAGATCTGTGTAAATTTGAATTTCTTCGGGGGAGCAATCCGCTCCGACAAAGACATTCTCCATGATGCCAAGGTTTCGGGAGATGTTGATGGGTATAGTTTCAGTAATAGTCGCCATATTTCCCTCAGCATAAATTTCATGCATAGCTAAGAGA
>JZKD02S0506299.1:618509-628509 GCA_000966675.3 Picea glauca | reverse complement strand
ACGGATTTACACTATTTGGAAAGAAGTTTTTGCAGCATACTCAATTAACCCTAGTATCGTGTTGAAGTGGTGGGCTGAGAAACTGCAGGATGCCATCATCCCAGGCATCATCTCGGGCAAAATGAACAACAAAAATGAATCCAGTTTCGGAGGATAAGTATGTGAATGCATTCATTCGCGTTTATAGATGTAGATCTGAACCGATTTCGTATTTAGCTACTTTTGTTTGATGTGAAATTATAGTTATGGGATTTKATCATACCCRTTASGTTGGTGCATCTCAATTTGATATATTGTGGKCTATATGGTGGCTTATTTTTGAAGTCTGCTTTTTGGTGAAAGATTGTTAGGAGAATTCGCACTGTTTGCGACAAGGTTTAGGTTTATGTGAAAGATTGTTAGGAGAATTCGCACTGTTTGCGACAAGGTTTAGGTTTATGTGAAACATTTATACTAAATTTGGTTTAGGTTTATGTGAAACATTTATACTAAATTTCCTTTCTTAGGGTTGATAGAACTGACACAAATATTTTCCCAACGGTAGAATAGTAGGCTGGCACTCAAAGGCATCTTTGAGGTGGAGAAAATTTTAGTTACTTCAAAGGAATCATATGTCATCAACCTTAGAGTTTAGGATGTGTTGAATTTTAGATACTTTTTATATTTTGTTAGATTGGTTGCAACATAAATTTGGAATGGAGTTGGTTCAATGTCAACTTAATGCACTATACTCTTGACTGCAATCAACTTGTGTCATGTTGAAAGGAGGCACTAAAATCCTTCATTGCTAAGTTTGTTCATGTTGAATAAAGGAGGAAGGTTATCTATATTATTGTTATGTTTGAAAGTGGCATTTTAAGTATAGATCCAGGTGAAACTTTGTTTATGTTGAATAAATGATGAAGGTTTCTTATGTCATTGATATTTTATGTTTGAAAGTGACATTTTAAGTATAGATTGAGGTGGAATTTTGTTTATGTTGAATAAAGGAGGAAGGTTTCCTTTGTCATTCTTATGTTTGAAGGTGACATTTTAAGTATATATTAAGGTGAAATAATTCAATGAAAACTTTTCCTAGTAGGATGTTGTTGAAATTTTCACATCCTCTAGAAGACAAAAACACATGATGACACAACACATCCTCTAGAAGACAAAAACATTTAACAATAAACCATCCTTGCTTTGTTACCAATTAACCATTAGATTAGCAAGAAACACCACTTCCTTGTGGTTTCCCCATTATTATAGGAACATGATAACTTGGTGCTATATCACGTTATAGAACATCCATAACATGACAAAAATTACTTAATTTAATTTTTACAAGGTAGTTGAACCTCTCAAATTTTTCCCTAATTTAAAATATCAAAATTATATATATTAAAAAATCTAAAAAATATTGTTCTACCAAAGTTTACATGGGATGAATGATTACATGAAATGAATGATTTCAAAATACATCTTTTATGGTTGCCATGAATTTTATGTTCTAAATTTTAGACTCAACTTTGATATAATCACGTAATTCCATGAAAACTGAGGATGATGGGAAGGAAAAGGAAGTAAGCATACTCAACAGAGGACTAGCCCTCACAACTAATGTGAGATAACACACAAGAGGAGAGGAGATTTTGTAATTCTAGAACCAATTGTAAGACACAAAAATATAGTTTTATCTAGCTATTGTTTCACACACATGGAACCATAAAACACATCACAAAAAAAAGGAAGATAAAGTTGGATAAGCCAATGGGAGACATGAATTTCTTTTCCAAACACCCAAATAGCATAAAAATAGAAATAGAAGTAACTCCATGCTTTGAGAATGATATTAAAAGAATGAATGAGAAGCTTCTTTGAGGGGGAAACCCCATTTTACAATATAACAAATGCACAAGATGAGATAATCTCTAAAACTAGGTCTCCTTGGTATATATAGATGTAACAACCCGCTCATGCGCGCACTGAGTGAACTTATTCTTTGAGGACACTTGCTTGTAAGTGATCTGGATTATTATACAATAGTTGTTTGATTATGATTATGAGATATTATTGATTTGATGATATGTTATTTGGTTGTATTACATAGACAGGTACTATTGATTGGGTTCTCCTGAGTGTGCAAGAATTTGTACCTTGAGGATGCACAGGCATCGATGAAACCCCTTGGACTCTGGATCGAGTCAGGGATTGGACTGTTGGGTTGAATAGTGTTGATGTGACATATGTACATATGATTAGATGTTATGATGATTGATTATTATTGCTGACATGATTCATTGATGGATGCAAAGTTATGATAGCTTGTCGACTAGACTCACATGTGGAGTAGAGGGGTCACGTAGGACAACCAGAGACTTTGAGGGAGAGGTGTGGCATTAGCCTTGCCACAGCCTACTAACACTCCCGTCATGGATCAAACTATAGGTTAAGGATTACCTAGTTTGATCACACCCACGATGTCGTGAGGGCAGACTATGACAATCGCTCACAATGATTCTAAGGGGCACGTAATAAGGCATGGGCCTTATTCTTAGAGGCCTTTAGTCTCCCACAAGATCACCTCGTGGAGTATTGACTCTAGGGGTTTCATGTCTACCAAGTCATTCAAGAGGCGAGTGACACCCTTGGAGCACGTAGTGTGTCTTGAAGGGCACGTCGCGCAAGGAAAATAGAAAGAGGCAAGTGGCACCCTTAGAGAAACTAGTGCATCCTGAAGGGCACGTCGTGATTTTAACTGGTAAGTGAATAATCCTATTCGGCCTTAAATGAATTATGTGATAAGTAAGATTTAAAAAAAAAAATCCTTAATAAAAATGTCGTCTAGCCTAGTGAAATTAAAATCTAGGTCTAAGTAGAACATGTGGTAAAAAATAATAATAATAATAATAATAAATAAACATGTAACAAGAAGGGGGGTAAGAAATTCAAATTTATCTATTAAAGTCAAAATTATAATGGAGGAGAAAATTTTTAAAAAGGGAAATGGTTGTTTTTATCTATTTTTACTAATTTAATTTTACTTAAAAAGAAAAGAGGGTAAATGGTTCTTTCATCTACACTTGCTAAATTAATTTTTAATTAAAGAAGAAAAAGGGTAAATGGTTGTTTTATCTACACTTGCTAAATTGATTTTTAGTTAAAAAGGAAAAAGGGGGAAACTTTAAAGAAATAGGAAACTTAAAGAAAAAGGGGGGATCTTAAGGAAAATGGGAAAAGTAAAGAAAAACTTGAATGTCTAACTTAGTAAGGAATCTTGCCTTTGGAACTTTCTAATTATGAACTCAACTAGGAATTAAGTAAGGTGTAAGTCATTTAAGAAGTGTAAGGGAATTTTAGAACACCTAGGAACGTTTTTAGGAATGCTTTTAGGTGGGTGAGGGAAATAGGAATAATTAATTAATTAATAAAATTAATTTTCTAGTGTAACTAGGGGATCGCGCGACATGTGTACGGGGGAGGTTTTTCCTAATTAATTAAATGAAAAACGAATTTAATGAGAATTTGGGAAACTAGTTACTTGAAAACTCTATAAAAAGGATGGAGGAGGAGGAGTATGGGGGGATGTTTTTACGTAACGTTACGCTGTTGAATGTTTTCTTGACTGAACTTCTCTTGTGGGAGTTGGGACACCCAGCTCAGGTAATGAGTGGTAGCTCGACCTTGCGAGGCGATCTGGGTGCTAACAGTTCTCTGGTATTGTGTGCATGGCCCCTTTCCGTCTCGGGGGGCTAAGGGGGAAGAAGAGTACCCCTAGCGTTGGTTGGGATGTACCGGTGAGGTCACATCGATTGGCAAGTGGGAGTTAAATGGAGCGCGCGCGGGACAATGACTCGGAGCTTTCGCATTTGGCTATGATACACATGTGTATATTTTGAATGGTAGTTTAATATTGTTCCGGCACCTTCGGTATTGTACTTATACTATGTTAAGGATTATGTTTTATTCAGCGTATTATGATCAAGAACTTAAATTCATCACAACCTTATGCTTGTTGTATTTTGAATTGATTCCCTTGGTGAACCCAAGCTCATATTTCAATGACTTCTTTGTATTTGTTTTTATTGATTATTACGAAGAAGAATTTTTGTTGTTATCTTTCGTCCCTTATCCCTTTAGTTATTAGTCCATGCCTGAGTAGTCGGCCATGAGCTGAATCGACGGTCGCACGGATAATAAGTGAAGGAAAAATTTCACCCAGTTATCAAACCCTTACTTATCTCTATGTGTTCTCTTATGATTAACCCCTAATCTTTGTGCCTTCTTGTGAATCAACATCTCTGCGTCTTGATTGATTAAAACTCTAATTTTCTCTGTGTTTTTAATTGCTTAAACTTTGGTATAATCTATGTGATTTTAATGATAAATCCCAGCGCTTTGTTTGGTATATTGACTGTTATTTTAATATAGTGATAAGGAATTCACCTATGCTCTAGCTCAACGATTTTATTCTTCTCCTCTGATTGAATTGCATTTGATTAGTGACTTTATCTTACTCTGAGATTTTCCTTTTATAGCCAGCGTATTACCCATCCTTCACACAACATTCTACCACGTTTTCATGGCGTTTTTACACAATATGCAACCACGTTTTTTGGGAGCATATCACACAACATTTCCTTCGTGGTTTTTCTTGGAATTCTACACAACTTTTACTCCACGATTCTCCTAGATTTGTACAGAGCATCAACCACGATTTTATTGGCATAATGCACAATTTTCCTCCACGATAACCCGATGTTTGATTGGAATGACTCTGTTTTTATTATGGTAGCGTTTGATTGGAATGACTGCATTTTTAATGTGACAGTGTTGATATAGAATGACTTTGTTCTACAGTTGTAATAAACCATTACCTGCTTCCAGTGAAATCGTTTTACCGATGTTTAAACCCTTTTATTGTGTCTAGATTTGAAATTGTTTTAAGGTTGAATAACCTTTAAATGCGTCCAACTTTTATTTCATGTGTATTGTTGATTTAAACCTTTACCTGTGTTTTTAATTAACCATGAATTACCAACAAATTTCAGTGTTGACATACTTGTGTTTTTAAGGTTGTGACAACGATTTTATGCTCCGCGTTTTGGATAGCGAAATGGTCGATTACTCTGCATTTTATTTGGATAGGGATACTCTGTGTTTTTTATAGTATATTATACGTTGAATGGACGGTGGAATTAATATATGTACAGGGAAATCATATTGTATATATATTCAATGGACACTTAATTTATGACATAGACAGTGAAATTACAAGGAATTTGTAGCGAATTTACATTATCACCTAGATAACAAATTTATCTATATTTTAGACAATGACCTTATCGTTTTACACATCATTTGAGTGATGGTTTTATTGTTCTTTAGTTATGCATGATATATGTTAAAAACACAGGGAAATTCTTGATATACAACGATATCATGGATAGAAATAATATATAATGTATGTCAGCGATTGTATGATAATAAATCTTAATTAAGTAACAACAATAATTTGTATAACGAGTTAGTATTGTTGACTGTAAACATTTGACAGTGATTGATATAAGTTATAGACAACATTACCACATATTTTATAGAGAGTAAATCATTGTTAATAAGTGACTTCAGAGTGGACTAGATACAGTAATATCATAGCTTAATGGATTGTGATTAAATATTATGGATAGTATCATCATGGATAGTGTTTTAAATATTGTTGACAGCAAAATGTTATTACGCAACGATATTATTTATCAAACAGTTATGGTTATTTACCCAACGATATCATTAGAATTACTAATAGTTTTTCAATTGAATTATCTAGAGACTTGCTAATATAGATAGTGATGATATAATGATATATTAGACAACAATATCATGTATTTAGACTGCAGTGATTTAGACAGCAATGTTGAATATTTAATAGAAAGTGTAGCTCACTTTTTGTTAAGTAGTTCACTTATATTAATAGACATCGTTTAATTGTTGACAATGTTTATTGATTATGTTAAGTACTTATAGTAGTTCACTTTTAATGCAAAAAAAAAAAAAAACAGGTAGTTATTCCATAATGTTAAAGAAGGATGAGTTTAAGGAATGTATGATGCATGTGGACTCAGGAACTTAGTGTGAGGTATGATTGGTTAAACGTTAGATTCCTTAGTGTCGTTAACCATGTTGATGTAGGATTTATTTAGAAAGTGAATGTGATGTATGATTGTTTCAGTAGTCAGATTTCCCTTGCATCTTGTTGACTTGTCGATTGGGTGCTTGGGTTTAGTCTTCTTGTATTTTGTCAGTTATTTTGGTATCCTAGTGCGTTGGAATTTTCTTGGGTTATTGGTCCAGATACATTATGTTGCGCCAGGGTTAGTGTCATTCTTATCACCTTATGACGACGTGACTCCTGATGGGGGGATCATTGCGCGCCCTCACGGATAGATGTGAACAATAACCTGGTCGGAGTCTTATGCTTCTTGAAGTGGTTGTTTTGTTCGTTGTAATTGATGTTGGTACTTAGTTTGTAATGCCTTAATGCATTTGGGTTTTCTCACCATAAAGGTTTCTAGATATTGGTCGTCGAAGCCGTTGTGTTGGGTTTGTTGATGTTGTCCTTCAGCTGGTAGGTGTTGTCTTTCTTATGTCGGGTGAGTAGTCATTTTTATCTCTCTATTAATTATTGCATGTTTCATTCAGTTGTATGATGTTCTAGTGTATGTTTTGTTTGTTATTGTTGCCTGATCTACGTGTGTTATGTTCCTCATCAAGTTGTGTTGTTTAACTGTCATCGTTGTTGTCATCCTGCTAAAGAAAAAAAAATTGTTTTTGTGTTGCGTCACATGTAGTCGTGACGATGGGGCCATTACAATAGAAGACAAAGGGTACAATTACAATTAAAAGGTCCAACCAAACATTAAGGGGCATAGTCGACCAATAAATAAAACACTAATATAACAATAAAAATGTAATAACTCAATATATATGGCTTAACATGTCCCTCCCCTTCAAACAATCATTTCCCCCAACACTTGATTAGTTGTGGATATTTTTTCATGAAGAAATCATATTCCCATGTCACCTCTTTCTTTGGTAGGTTCTTCCACTTGATGAGGTACTATTAATTTCTCTATTTCAAAATTGTTTGATTGTGTTTCAATGATTGTTTTTAGTTATACAACATTTTTCCTTCTTCATTAATCTCTAGTAAAATAGCCTAAATTAGGATATTCTTGTTGACTACCTTATTTAAGAAAGAAACATGGAAGAATAGATGTACATGTCGAGATGGAGGTGACTCCAATTTGTAAGTCATACATTCAATCCTTTGTAAAACCTTATAGGTACAATAATACTTGATTACTTTTCCTTCTTTTGTTACTTGGGACATTTGTTTGTATGGTTTTATCTTCAAAAGTACCCAATCCCCACTTCAAATTCCCTTTTGTTGCAAGGTCGATATTCTTGTTGATTCATCCTATTTTGTGTTATATCTAAGTTGGATTACTTCTTATTGGTGCTCTATATGATCCTCCACTTCTAGAACCTTATCTTTCCCTTTTAAGAGTGATGTGATGAATGGAGGATGATATCCATAAAGTTCCATACATGGAGGCATGTTTGGTGAAGTATGGAAGGATTTTTTTTACCACCATTTTTCCAAGGACAACCACTTGACCCATTGTCCCTATTTATTATATGCAAATAAATGAAGATGTCATTCTAGAAATTTATTCAAAATCTTAGTTTTCCCATTGGATTAAGGATGAAAAGAGGTGTTACGAGCCAATTGATTACCCCAAAAATAAAATAATTTAGTTCAAAATCACTAGTGAAAATTAGATCTCTATCACTTACAATAATCTTAGGGATTCCATGCACATTCTAAACTATTTCCATGAATCTTGTAGCTACCATGATAAACTTGGATAATGGTTTTATAATACCCTGGGTCTTTATTGTCTCTCCCTTATTATGTTTTCAAACTAAACATTCAACCACAAACTTTTGAACAATTGTTTTAAGACCTTCCTAGAAAAAATATTTTTTGATCTCATGGTAAGTTTTTAGGAACCTTGAATGTCCTCCTAGAGGAGAAGTGTGCAATTCCAAAAGGCCCTTTCGTTTGAGTTGGGAATTATTACATAAATATAGGAAATATTAATAACATAGTGAATCATTCTTCCATTCAAATTTATCTAATGAATTCTAGTCCTCTTTTAGTTGTTGAATGATATCACATACCTTCAAATGTTGCTTCCATTCTATCCTTTCTTATTCCATGTAATAAAATTGTGAAATGAAAATGGCACGAACTAAGCCCTATATATCTCCTTTCCTTAAAAGTGCACATGCCTCTCACATTTATTGTTTTCATACTAGGTACTATTTATTAAAAGTGGCCTTCATACACAACAATACATATCTACTATTATTTTGATTGGGTTCTCCCTAGGTACCCTATATTATCCCCCTAGCTACACTGAAAAATAATTATTAAGTAATCACTTTCATTCACTAGGTCAAAGGTGGATGTCAGAATCCACAACAATTTGGGTGCCAATTTTGATTATTTAAGTAAATTTTTTCTTTTTGTGTTTTTCTCTTTCCTAAAGAAGTTGCCTTTTATTGATTCTACAAATAAAAATTATGCATATGAAGAAAATATTGAACACTGGTAGATAAAATAGGTGTTGAGAATTGAATAAGTATAATTATACCCGAGATATTTAGATTCATGTTACTCCATCCTTGAATTTTTTACTCCCTCTTGTAATGTAGAGACCAATTAGGACTATGAACTTCCAATCAGAAGGAGCAAGAAGCAACATCTCTCCCTTATAAAACAATACTAAGAAAGTTTGAATTGATTGCTCTCCCCAGTTTCCCTTCTAATTTAAATTCCACAAGATATTAAAAAAAAAAATTAACAATCATCCAAGTTTTCTAAAGAATTTAATTTAAAAGTTATCATGGCTTGGGGATTTGTTTATCTGGTGGATACTTTTCCTCCATTATCCCTCTCTTTATTTTGTATTTTTGGAGTTATATTTTTCAAAGAATCGTAGATACTTCTAAAACATTTCCAAAATAGGACAAATCCAAATTGCAGCCTTACAATGAGAAACAAACATACATGCAAAAAAAACTATAAATTCTGTCTTATTTTATTCATGTTCCAAAAGCTAAATGAAAATCAAGAAAGATGATATGATTTTATTTTAAAAAGTGAGAATTGAAGTATACTCTAATTTCAAATGCATGTTGGCAATAAAAAATAAATCTAGGATAAAATTCAAAATCTCCAAGGCTCTAATTAGGAATCGAGATCATAATGAAAATTCAAAACAAAGACAAAATACTAATATCGAGGGAACTTAATCGGAGTCATCTAGTAGTTGGACTATATGGTGAATAGTTTTGTTAGGTTAATTTCTAAAATTGGAAGTATCAAAGGGGAAAAAGAATGATGACAAAGTAACAACCCTTATCAATCTCTTAAAACCACTATGAAACCATGAAATAGTAGTTTGAAATCGATGAATGTAGGTAATACATAATTCAAAAAAGAAAGGAAAATAACTTATTAGTGAGCATGTCAAAGAAACTAGAAAATAAATAGAGCAGATAATCAATGACTAAAATTAGGCCAGAGAAATCAATGTGACTTGTTATTTTGTCCTTTTATTTTTTATTTTTTTATCACAAGCTCACACACACATATTTCAATTTTGGAGTGAATTACTTTCTTTGTTTTTATTTTTTTTCTTCTTGTTTTTTGTTCTCTTGATATCTCATACTATCTTTTTCTAATTTTCTTGCATCAAAATGATTATTTATTCAACAACAACAACAAAAAAAAATTAAATGTAAAGATGTTCATGATCAAAGACCCAGAGTTTCAAGAACTCTAAAAAATTGAGTGCCCAAAGGCTGAGATCAAGCTTCACTCTCATACCAAGTGTGACAAACAGATCTGTCTCACCAACTAAATATCCAAAATATTTGGAATACAATGTAC
>JZKD02S0506299.1:603659-615602 GCA_000966675.3 Picea glauca | reverse complement strand
TGACAACTGATTCATACCCCCCCCCCCTCTCAGTTGTCTTAGTAATTTCAACAATTGGTATCAGAGCGGGTTCCTTTTATTTAAAGGTAGATCAATAAGCTTAAACATGACAATTCATGAAGGGACTTCAACCAATAAGACTCCTCTATTTGATGAAACAATTTTTTCTTTCTTAAAGGTTAGAATGAGAACATACATTATGGTGTTAGGTGTTGATGTTTGGGATGTAGTAGAGACTGGATATACAAAACCTGTTGTGCTAGCTTCCAAAGATGATAAGTTAGAGTTTAGCTTCAATGCAAAGGCAATGAATGTTATCTTGAGTGGGCTTGTTGAAGCTGAGTTTGTTAGGTGACGCATCTTGAATCTACCAAAGAGATGTGGGATTAACTTATTAGCAGTTATGAAGGAAATGAGAAAGTAAAAGATGTCAAACTTCAGACATATATATTGAAATTTGAACAACTGAAGATGAATGAGGATGAAACATTTAGTAAATATTTTTTAAGAGTTGAAGAGCTTGTGAATGCCATGAAGGGTCTTGGTGAGAAGATTGAATATGCACTCTTAGTTCAGAATATTTTAAGATCTCTTCCGGATAGATTTAATCCAAAAGTTTCTGCAATAGAAGAACTGAATGATCTTAAAATTCTTCCTATTGATCAACTCCTAGGAACTCTAACTTCTTATGAAATGATGATTAGTAAAGATAAATCCACCACTAGAGAAGCATCTTTGAAAGAAGACAAGAATATTGATTCAAAATTAGATGAGATTGAGGAAAAAATTGTGAGAAGGTTAAAGAAAGGATCAGGCAAATACCAAGCCAAGCTGCCATTTAAATGTTTCAAATGTGGTAAGATAGGCCATTTTTCATCTAAGTGTCCTCACAAGGAAAAATATGAGAACTCTGATGAAGAAAATAAATACAAATTTAAGAAATATAGTAAAAAGAAAAGTTTGTGTGCAAATAATGATGACTCCTCAGAAGACATAGATAGCAATTCATCATGTGAAGATAAAGTGAATGATTTTATGCTTATGGCCATAGGATACCTTGATGATTAATACACATAAGGTGACATGAATGATGAATAAGTTGTGGTTGATATGGAAGGTGAACTAATCAGTTCTTTAGAAGAGATTGACAGGCTCAGACTTAAGAAGAGAAAACAAAAAAAATTGTTGATGCAGTTTGAAAATACTAGTAAAGAACCAAGTGAAGATTTTGTTTTTTTAAAAGTAGAATTAGAAGAAGCAAAGAAAATAGAAGACATTCTAAAACAACAATTAGCAGAGAAGAAGGTGAGATGTGAATCTCTGGAAGAAGAAGTAGTGAAAGATAGAAAAGAGTTGGAGAAGTTTCAAGCCTTGTATCACCAAAATTTGTCAAGTATCAAAGCCTTAGAAGAACTGAATATCATCCTGAGTAAACAAAGATATACATTGATAAAAACTAGTCTAGGTTATGAAAGTGGTTCTAGTAGCAGTTAGCCAGAAAACAAAAATCAACTAAGATGATCAAATTTCAAGTCAGCAAATAGTCAAATTATGATCATACTTTGCAAACAAAATTTAATAAATATGAGTTGAGTTCTGAACAGGAACAAAGCCAAAAAAATATAAAACAACCAATTTCAAGAGGAAGGCCAATATTCAGGTATCAAAATTTGTTCTATGGTTACTGTTATTATTGTTCTAATTTTGGTCATGAAGCTGCAAATTGTGGAATTAAGTTTAGATGTATGAAACTAAGGAGGTCACAAAATAAATTGTTGCAACATAGAACTAGATAGTCAATGAGTAGACAACAACGTACCGATTATTTTTATCCATTGTATAATGAGCCTGAATGTTACATTTTTCATAATTTTGGTCACAAAGCATTAGATTGTCATTTCAAGAATTACAAAGTAGATCCAAGAATAAATCTCTTAGCTGAAAATGTCAATATATGGAAAAAGAAAGAAAGTAATAAGTGTGGGTTAATACTTTATGTTCAAAGACAAAAGGATCTTTGGTATATTGACAGTGGATGTTCCAAGCATATGACTGGAGACAAAAGTAAGTTTATGTGTCTAAGTGAAAGACAATCAGGCAATGTAACTTTTGGAAATGATGCACCAAGAAAAATAAAAGGTAAAGGAATGGTAAGTCTAAGTAATGGCAAAGGGAAAGCTCAAGATGTGTTGATTGTAGATGGTCTGAAACATAATCTGCTTAGTGTCATTCAAGTTTGCGACAGAGGATGTGAATTTTTTTTCACTTCCACAGATTGTAGAATAAAATCTATGGATTCAGGACAATTGGTTGCAAAAGGCATAAGAACAAAAAACAATGTCTAGTTTTTGAAAGAAGAAAAAGAAGAATTTCACTTAAGCAAGTATGATGAAAGTTGTCTATGGCATAGGAGACTTGGACACCTAAATTTTGATCATATAATCAAGCTTAGAAATAGTGGGGCAGTAAAATATCTTCCAAAGATATCAAATCCATATGATTCTGTATGTAAACCTTGCCAAATAGGAAAGTTTACTCGGACACAGTTTAAATCTAAGAACTTGGCATCAACAGAAAAACCTCTTCAGTTAGTACATATGGATTTATGTGGACCATCAAGGAAGGAAGGTACAGGAAAATAAAACTATTTCATGTTGATTATTGATGATTATTATAGACTTACATGGGTTGCCTTTCTGAAAGAAAAATCGGAAGCATTTGAAAAATTCAAAGTGTTTAAGGCTCTGACTAAGAATCAAACAGGAAAAATATTAAAGGTAGTAAGGTTTGATAGAGGAGGAGAGTTTAATTCAGGGGACTTCAAAGAATTTTGTGATAAACATGAGATAAAAAGAGAGTATACTATTCGAAGGACTCCACAGAAAAATGGAGTAGTTGAGAGAAAGAATAGATCAGTTCAGCAGATAGCAAGATCAATGATGAATGAAAGGAATATTGCTCATAAATATTGGGTAGAAGCAATTCATACAACTGTACATATTCTTAACAAATTTAATCTCAAGCCACATAGTGACAAGACTCCTTATGAACTATGGTTTGGAAGACCTACTTCAATCAAGCATTTTAAAGTCTTTGGGAATAAGTGTTATATCAAGAATAATGATGAAAATCTTGGCAAATATGATGACAGGGTTGATGAAGGCATATTATTAGGGTATGCTACAAACAATAAAGGATACAGATGCTATAATAAGAGGCTGCATAAATTGGTTGATTGTATTGACATAAAAGTTGATGAATAAATCTTGGTACGAGATGTAAGAAGTGTTGAATCAACCATAGAGGATATAGTTGAAGTTGAAGATGAACAAGTCCAAGAATCAGAAAGAGAAGACTCTGAGTCAAATGAAATTACAAATACTGAGGCAGACTCAAATAAGCAGAGAGAAACAAAACCACCTCTCATAATTGTTAGAAAGAATCATCCTGAAAATAAGATAATTGATGATATGAATAAAGGAGTTCAAACAAGAAGGAAATTGATTAAAGACTCAGAAAAATCTCATATTTCTTTCCTACCTATGATTGAACCTAAAATTTTTGATGAAGCCAACAAGCATGATGATTGGATTAGAGCTATGAATGAAGATCTTGATCAGATTGAGAAGAAAAATACTTGGGAGTTTGTTCCTAGACCTACAGATAAGAATATAATAGGTTCCAAATGGATGTTTAAGAATAAAATGAATGAACAAGGAGACATTGTTAGGAATAAAACCAGATTGGTTTATAAGGGGTATGCACAAGTTGAAGGACAAGATTTTGATGAAACCTTTGCACTAGTGGCAATATTG
The DNA here is from genome assembly GCA_000966675.3 of Picea glauca. Classification (NCBI taxonomy): domain Eukaryota; kingdom Viridiplantae; phylum Streptophyta; class Pinopsida; order Pinales; family Pinaceae; genus Picea; species Picea glauca. The sequence goes on along the minus strand of JZKD02S0506299.1, from coordinate 611,787 downwards.
GAAGCCATCAGAATTTTTCTTGCCTATGCATGTCACAAGAACTTTAAAGTATATCAGATGGATGTTAAGTCAGCATTTCTTAATGGAGACCTAGAAGAAGAAGTATATATGGAACAACCTAAAGGATTCTCATTGATAGATACTCTTGACTATGTCTGCAAGTTGAAAAGGGCATTATATGAACTGAAATAGGCACCACGAGCCTGGTATTATAGACTGGACAAATTTCTATAAGACAAAGGGTTCAAGAAAGGTATTGTTGACAATAATATATACATTATGTCTGAAGGTGATGATTTATTAGTTGTCTTGGTTTAAGTACATGACATTATTTTTGGATGTACTAATGACCCTTGTGTAAGGTGGTTTGCTAATTCTATGCAAACTGAGTTTGAGATGTCCATGACAGGAGAACTTTCATATTTTCTTGGTTTTCAAATCAATCAGAGTTCTGCAGGGTTATTTATATCTCAAGAAAAGTATTTGAAAGAGATGTTGAAGAATTTTCAGATGGAATATTACTCTCTTGTTAGTACACCTATGGTGGTTGGTTGAAAGATCAGTAAAGATGATATTTCACCTAATGTTGATTAAAGAACATATCGATCAATGATAGGCAGTCTTTTGTACATCACAACATTCTATCTTGTTATAATGCAAGCTATTGGAATGGTAGGTCGTTATAAGTATGCTCCTAAAAAAATTCATTTAGCAGCGGTCAAAACGATATTCAAATATTTGAAGGGTACAATGACTTATGGTCTTTGGTATCCTAGAAATCAGAATTTTGAATTAACTACATATTCTTATGTTGAATGGGAAAATTGTTTGGATGAGAGAAAGAGAACCAATGGAGGTGCATTCTTCTTAGGTGATTTGTTAGTAGCATGTCTTAGTAATAAGCATGGATCTATTTCTTTATCAACTAGAGAGGCAGAGTACATTGTTGTTGCTACTTGTTGCACTCAGATATTATGGATGATACAAACTCTTGCAGATTTGAGGGTAACTTATACGGATCCAATTCCATTTCATTGTGATAACACCAGTGCCATTAGTGTCTCGAAGAATCTTGTTCTTCATTCATAGACAAAGAATATACCAATAAAATATCATTTTCTCAAAGAGAAGGTTACAAACAGAGTTGTTCAGCTGAATTATATTGCTTCCACAGAACATATAGTTGATATTTTTACTAAACCATTAGCAAAGAAACCATTTGAATATATTCGTCAGAAGTTGGGGGTCATATCTTATTTCATCTAATGTGTTCACCTTGTCAAGGGGAGTACTTATTGAATATCTATTGTATTTTTGGTGAATATAGTTCTGGTTTTTCCATTCATATTTGACAGGGGGAGTGTGTTTCCTTTGTCATCGATGTCAAAGGGGGAGAAGGAAATATACTGTTGCAGAATTGTTGAATTGCCAAAATGCAGAATTGTAGAATTGTCGAGTTACTAGAATGCAAAAAGTTGCCATAAACATCAAAGGGGGGTATTTTTGGTGAGTTCTTTGTTTGGTGTGTTGTCAGTGTTGTCATTGATGTAAACTAATAATGGTGAGAAGGAAAGAAGGAATCATGAGACAAAGGTTTGAAAGAAACTACATCAGGAACCGTTGATTATCGTGGATGATAGATCTATGGCACACATTCATATCGGTGCATGGAAACAAACAAAAGTTAACAAAAGAAGGATCCATCTCCAAATCTCTAAAATGCGAAGTCCCGATGAGATCTGGACCATTGGATTGAGGAAAGTCATGAACCGTTGATTTGAAAATGTCAACTGAGAATAGGGGAAGGAGCTAGCATCACTAAGCTCTACCTCGACGTTTCGAGAGTTGGGAGAATCGAGGTGACTCATAGCAGAATATCTGAAACACAAAGTCGCAAATGCCTTTTTTATTAGCGTGTGGTCACAGCAAGAGGTCACATCAACAGAGAATAAGGGAAGGAGCTAGCATCGCTAGGCTCTACTTCAGAGATCGTGATTTGGGAGAGTCGGGGTGACTCACAGCAGAATATCCGGAGTGCGAAGTCGCAAAGCACATTTTTGGTTGGAAAGTGGTCACAACCACTAGTCATGTGGATAGGAACCTTTCACCCGTCGACACTATATTTTACACATTGAAAAATAAAAAATTCTCTGTGTGTATAATCCAACAACATTGATTAAATATACAACTTGATCGAAGGGTTATTGTTTCACTTCGTGATTTCTTGACCAGTTACGATTCAATTATACTAACTGAATCATTGTTCTTGGGCGTTTGAGATTCGTAGTGTAACGTATTATGAGAAAAAGCATAAAATAAAAATGTTGTGACAAAGTGAGGTCGTTGTTTCTCTGTAAAATGAGTTGAACTACATGTAATGAAAATTACAGTATGAACAGAGAGAGAACAAATTTAGAGATGAAGAACAGAAGTTGGACAGAGAAGAAATGGTGAAAAGAGAAAAATGTAGAAGAACCTAAGAGCATGAGAAGAATAGAGAAAGAATAGATCGAAAGAGACAACAAGTGGATTCAAGTATGAACAGACAGAAGCATAGCAGAATTACAGAACAGAAAAGAGACAAAAAGTGGAGCCAAGCATGAACAAACAGAGGTAGAGAAGAATTGCAGAACAGAGAAGAAGTGGTAAGTGTTGAAATATATTTATTGTTGTAAGTTATTCTTCAAGCAAATATTTATAACTAGGGTGGTAGGGTGGTGCTAGGGAGGATTGTTTTCCTCTGTTATTCAATAGGGTGCTTGAATACTGGGAGTTGTATCTTCCATCTAGTTGTGACTAGAAAATAGGGAGGTAGGGTGGTGCTCAGGAAAACGAAGATTTTTATGTGTGCAAGTTGGTGCTTGTATAAGTGGAAGTAGGTGCTTCCATCCAGTTGGCATTGGAGATCATAAGGATAAAATATGCTTCTTTCTAGTCGGTGCTAGAGAATCTTGAGGTTTGGTGCCCTCTACAAGTTGCAACTTGTTAGGAATAGGTTATAGCCTCATTTTGAGTTGGTGCTCAAAGATAGATGATGTAAAGAACTTAAAAGACTACTTATCATTCTAAGAAGAAGAGGTTTTCTCCCTTTATGGGTTTCCTCATGAATATATGTCTCTATGTATATCGTATGTGTGATTGATGTTTATTATTTATATTGTTTATGTCTTGCATATTATTGATGATCACTTGGAGAAGATTAAAAATATTTTAACATGCATAAGATTGTTTAAGCACAGTGACAACTGATTCATCCCCCCCTCTCAGTTGTCTTAGTAATTTCAATAGAAATAACTGAATTGTTTTAAATTATTTAGGATCAATCTCATGAATTTTATTCTCCAGATAATAAGAAGAAACATCATCGGTCTTTTTTCATACAGAGAAACCAAAGTTTTCCATACCATGATAGGGTCATCTTCAACTTCTATATTTACCTATAGACTGTCTGAGATAGTTTTCCCAATGGTACCTCTTTCTTATTCACATTGATCCTCCCATAAATCTAATTCTTTGGCATTAGTTGGTTTCATGTTGGCACCATTTAAAATGCACTATATATTCTTCCCCATGAGAATATCAATCATCAAGCATCATTACAAGTTTGATCGGATGTACTAGAATCATAATACTTATTGTTCTTATGAGAACATTTATATGGATTCTTCTTAGTGTGTGTCAAATGAGTTTTCCTAATGACCAACTAAATAGATGAGATTAACTTGTCCTGCTCACAAATCAACCCTTTGCAAAACTCCTCAAATATAGGTTTCACACTTTGCAAAACTCCTAAAATACAAGTTTCACATATCTATTAGAAATTTCAATGGCCCTATTCCAAGTTTGTGCGAACATATAAAAAATTGAAGGAAATTTTTGTTCTACAAGACTAATGAGAGTTGTATCGGTTTTCTTAGTGTCCTTACCACAATTATTAAGATTCTCATTATTCTTGTAAAACAAAAATTAAGAAATAGTTCAATTCTTTGTAAGTCTTTAGGATCAAGCTCATGAATTTTTTTCTCCAAATAATAAGCAGAAACATCATCATTATTTTGTCATACAGAGAACCTAATTTTTTTCATAACAAGACGAGGTTATCTTCAACTTTTATATTTACCTGTACACTACTTGAGATAGTTTTCCCAATGACACCTCTTTCCTATTCACAATGATCCTCCCATACATATGATTCTTTGGCATCAGTTGGTTCCATGTTGACACCATTGAAAATGCACTAGAGATTCTTCCCCCTAGGTATATCAATCACCTTTCTCTTCCAAGCAAGATAGTTAGTGCTAATTAACTCAAGAATGAAAACAACTTCTGAAGTCATGATGATAAAAGATGAAAAATGAAAAAATGAATGCAAAGGAAATTTATTCAAATTGGATTTGTAGTTATGAATGTATAGGTTATAGGTCTACAATAAAAGTAAAAAAAAAAAAAGACCCCATGTCTTCAAGAATAACCTAGAAAACCAGATCGGAAAACCAAATGTTGAAGAGAAAATTGTACGCTAGAAATATTAGAATAAATAGGCCTAATAACTGCAATAAACCCATCATTTCCTCTCTGAATAGATTTAAAAATTAACCAATAGAAAAGAATGCCCAAAACCTTTAGATTTGGCCAAGGTGTGGTATGTATGTAGAGAGAAATTTCCTAGCAGAAAAATGCATCTATACGATGTGTGAGTAATTGAAATCATGGAAGGGATATAAATCACGACCAAGGTGTGGTAAAACCCTTGGATCTCAAGAAATCATCCCCCCAACATAGAAATCATGGTACCCCACAAAGAAATCACCCCCCCATTAGAGAAATCGACCAAATCTAAGGTAAATTATAGAGGAAACTTGGTAAATTACCTAGCAAAAAAACACGGTTGTATGGTTTGTATGCATCATGAAGGGGAGAGGGAGAGGAATTATGGCCTATTAGGGAGAAATCAACCCCCAAAAAAATTTCACTCAAAAAGACCCCTTTGTTCAAGAGAAATTAGGTTAAGAAAAAAAATTAGGCTCGGTAAAAAAATAGGTTTGGTAGTTATGAAACCTAAAAATCTACCCAAAAAGTTTAGGCTTTTAAAAAATTAAATTTCCTAGGCTAGGCTAGGCTAGGAAAATTAATTTAGATCTCGGAAAACATAATCTAAACTTAATGAGCCAATATTTAATAGTGACTAATTAGTCTGTTTTGGAAACAATGGTGAGGTTAGATTTGTGAAACAAATGCACAAAAATGGTGATATCTGCTCAAATCCGGTGAAAAACTAAGTGGTTGTAAAAATCTGTCTACAAATCCATAAGAGAAGGGGATCCCAAAGAACAAATTTATTGAATTCTGATGAAAAAAATTCAATGAAGTTGTTCCTCAGGAGAACTCTCCAATATTATAATAGAATCCCCACATATACATTCCCTCACATTACATTTGCATTTCTCTACAACGTGTCAATAGGGCCTCCTTCACCTCTATTATATATGAGAGAGTGAAAGGAAAACAATTCTCATGATGGATGAGGGATAAATCAGTTTTACAAGATAATGAGTTATTGAAGAATAACAAAATGGCATAGGCATGTACATAAGACCACTAATCAATCATTAACACATTCTAACAAACATATTCAACACATATCAATCTTTTAGAATCCACAATAGTGTTATGGCGAAGAAAAAAATTGATTTATGAAAACGCTCTATAGAAGAGTTGAAAGATATGTGGAAATTGATTATCAAGAGGGCTTTGCAATACTATTGGGGTAGTCTAAAGGATCACTTCAATAAAGGTTTTGAGAGTGATTCGGAGGGAAACAAAGGATTTATTTTTTTAAACACCTCCAATAGTATTAAAAAAATATAAAAGGAGGAACTTTGAAACCGTTCCACTCAAGGGTTGGAAAAAATCAAAATATCAATCATGTTTAGTGAAAAAAATCTAGGGAAAAATACAATAGGAATTTTAAGAAAAAAAAAATGAAGGAATAATTCAATTGAAAGAAAATATGATAAAATACTAAAAGATAGTGCATAATGTAAATGGAAATTCATTGACAACGGATCTTAGATAACATGATCAATGATCAATATATTAAAGATAAAACAAAATGTGAGTCCCCAAAATTAAAAATCGTAGGGATTGTTGAGCCCTCAATAGTAAGTTAAACAATTAGTTATCCTTCCATGGGTCATTTGATAGTAGCTACCCATTGTAATGAAATGATTGGAGGATTATTATTGATGTGGCATGCACTTGATACTTTGGATATACTCATCAACCAACCCCCTAGTCATTTTATAGAGGTTTAAATAGGCATCCTCCAAAAACCCATTGGGCTCATTTACATCCATGAATTAATAAGCAATATGTCTTTTTTTTCAAGTGACTTTGCAGCTTCTTGAGATGTGACATTGATTGGATCTATAATTTTTACCTTTTCCAAAACTTCGATTTGTTCATCTAAAAATTTTGATGCTTCCTTTTCAATAAGAAGTTCTAACTTGTTTTCCATGGGCTTCTTATCATTCTTAATATTGTTTATTTGCGTAAGTAGGTTTTGATTATGAATTTTTAAGTGTGCAAGTTCTCCATTCTCTGATTTGTCAACTTTGTTTTAGATGTTTTCACTCTCAATCTTTTCATCTTTTAACCTTATGATTTTTTATAGTAATATTTGATTAAGGTTTTTTAAATGAGAAGTTTCTTCATATTTTTCTAATAATTTCTTCTCGAGATCTTGGTTCTCTTGTTCCAACTTCTTAACACATAGTTTTTTATCATTTGACTTCTTATTTTGAGTAAGTAGTTTTTTACTATGTTCTTTTAAGCGACATATTTCTTGGCATTTTTTTGCTAACATAACCTCAAGATATTTAAATTTTTCTCTTATTTTGCGCATATGTCTTCTATCTTTTTAACTTGTGACTCTATCTGTATGTCATTTTGAAATTCAATTAAAGAAAAGTTTTGTGGTTTTGTAACACTTTACATAAACAAAATTTTTCTTTATAAATGACTCTCAACAATTATAATACTCATCCACACAAAAAGGACATTTCACAAACAAACAAACAAAAAAATCTTATGGAATTCATAATTTTCTTCATTTTTTTCACCACTTATACTTAAATACTTATACTTGAGAATATATATATATATAATTTTTCATTGATAGTATTTTATATATATGGAGCTTAAAAAAAAACTTTAAATTATATTTGGAAAGATTTATAATTATCCATTTTTCTAGCTTTTTCAATATAATAGTCTTTTTCTTACTTCTTCAAATTAAAAAATAAAAATATCTTTTATAACTCATGGAAATGTTAATTATCTTGAACTTTTTTCAACCATAATTTCTTTATAATATAATACATATACTAGTCTTTTTCTTACTTCTTCAAATTAAAAAATAAAAATACCTTTTATAACTCATGGAAATTTTAATTATCTTGAACTTTTTTCAACCATAATTTCTTTATAATATAATACTTTTATAACTTAAGGAAATTTTAATTATCTTGAACTCTTTTCAACCATAATTTTTTATAATATAATACCTTTATGACAATATTATTATACATTGAACCACTATAATTTTAACAATATTGAACTTTTTTCGACCATATTTTTTTATAATATAATACCTTTTATAATTTAAAGAAATTTTAATTATCTTGAATTTTTTTCAACCATAATTTTTTTATACTATAATATTAAAGTTCAACCATAATTTTTTTATAATATAATATCTTTTGGCAATATTATTATACATTGAACCACTAAATATTTCTTGTAACTTCATAATAGTGTACCTAGGCTTTAGTAATTTAGAGTATAATAATAGTCTACTTTGGCTTTTAAGTAATTTTGAAATGCACCTCTTTATTCACTTGGACTATTAAAATGTTCGACAACACAGGTATTCCAATAGAGGAAAAACACCTTCAGTAACCACTCACATAACCAGATCAAAGATCAACACACCGATGGTTTCACGTGGTTAAACCCCCACGGGGAAACATCCACGGCCCCAACCAACGCAGCCACTTGGAGCAGTTTATTAATGCAAAGAAAAAGATTACAGAGAGATTTTACAAGAGAGTTTCTCACAATCGATCAT
>JZKD02S0506299.1:572453-600489 GCA_000966675.3 Picea glauca | reverse complement strand
ATGGTCTAGCAAAACATATTTTAATGTTCAGAAGGAGGATTGGGGGTGTTGTTGTTGTTGTGGAAGACGACCTTGGAGAGCATGCTAAAAAAAACTCTTTTCACAGAAGAAAAAATTTTTGCTTCTCGATGACAACAAGGGTTAGATCTCGGTTAGCTTACCCGAAAGATGCACATTTTCCTATTTGTTTCTGATTTGACGAGATCGCACAGGGCGCGGAGCAAAGATCATATGCAGATCTAAAAGAGTAGCAACCCGGAAATGAAAAATACAAACCAAAATAAAATCAAAATAAAACTTTGTAGAAATTTAAAAAATGTGTATTCAGGCTTTATACCTTTGGATCAGACTGTAATGGTCGTATCTTGGACAAACGGAAACCTTTTCGAGTGAAACGAAAAGTGTTCTTGAATGAAATGAGTGCTATAGACGTAATGGAACAGTCCTCTCAGCCCAAAAATGTATGAAAATTCCATAAAATGGATATGATGCAACCTGGCTTCATGACCTCGATCTATAATAGGAGCGGGTCTTCAAACAGGCTCTGATACCATGTTCAACAAAACAGGTATTCCAACAGAGGATGAACACCTTCATTAACCACTTACATAACCAGATCAAAGATCAACACACCGATGTTTTCACGTGGTAAAACCCCTACGAGGAAACATCCACAGCCCTAGCTAATGCGGCCACTTGGAGCAGTTTAATAATGCAAAGAAAAAGATTACAGAGAGATTTTACAAGAGAGTTTCTCACAATCTATCATAGGAAAATGACCCTCCATTTTCTTTAAATAAATATCATGGACCAATCGGGTGTTAAGCCACGGATCAATGGTCGTTAAGATCGAGGAGAGTATGAACCATCAGATCACTCTATGTCGGGAACATATCGTGACCGTCGGATTTCCTAACTACAAATGCATACTAATGCATACTAAAGAAACAAACTAAGAAACACACTTTTACCTAACAACATATTAGACCAAGTAGATCTTAACTAACTCTTAAGTGTCTAAATATCCTAACATAAAAATCTTAAATAAGAGAATAATCTGGAATGCCATGTTTGAAATTTGATTTGGACCTGTAGTATCTTTAGTGACCTTCTTTCTTAATAAAAAAGGGTATTGTCTTTCATATATACTTGATATATACTAATATCCTTATCCCCGACTTTCATACAACTACTTCACACTTCTCAAATAACTAAAATTTTAATAATGGGAATGTTACTTCACACTTCTCAAATAACTAAAATTTTAATAATGGGAATGTTACTTCACACTTCTCAAATAACTAAAATTTTGATAATGGGAATGTTATTTAATGGCTTGGTGGTGGTTTTTCAATAAGAGTGACCCTCCAAATTCCTTTTGACCTATTGGATGTATCACCCAAAATACATACACAACTTTGTAAGGAATTCGTTGACTATGATTTTACAACTCAAAACGAATGAATTTCATTAACAACAATTTCATAATTCTGTACGGATTTCGTTGATAACTTATGTCGAAGAGTCTGTGGGGGGTTTGAGTATTATTGGGGTAGAGGTACACTCCATTTTGTCGAAGATCGATGTTTCTATTGTTAACCTAATTCTGTCTTATAGGGACATTCTCTCAAAATCTCCTCTATCAATCTTTGCGAGGGAATACTATATCTCTGCCATCCGAAAAGATGATCGTAGATGTGAGTACTAGGGTTGTGAGTTCTATTATTTCAAAGGGGGAGGCTTTAAAGGTTAAAGGAGAAGTCCATGGGGGGTTGGAGAAGGACTTTTCCCCACTACAGACTAGAAGGGCGAGAAAGAATGGACATGAGAAGGTGTTAGGTGATGGTATTAGTTCTTCTATGGTTGTTGGATCGTGTGCACTTAGAGAACAAAAATCCCTTCCAAGAGTTAATAAATGATTGTGGCATCAATAAATGTCAGAGGGGAGAGGGGTAGCTCCAAGTTCTTAGCCCTAAAAATATTTTTAGAACTCATTAAACCAGATGTGCTATTGATTCAAGAAACAATGGTTTGTGAATCAAAAGCTAGAGAACTCTTTGTTAAATTACTCCCTGATTGGCTCTTCTGCAGGGTGGACTCCTAAGGACTCTTTGGGGGGTTATTATCAGCTTGGAACCCAAGGAAAGTTGATTTCTTTGCTTTCTTAACTCCTGTAGGGATCTTGTTGCAAGGCAAAGTTAAATATTTGGATAGATGTTTGAATGTGATCAATTGTTATGGACCTTATTCTGACAAAGAGGCTTTCTGGGAAGCTGTCAAAAGAGATAGTATTCTTAAGGAACAGAACCTGATCTTGGGGAGGATCTTAATCTCACTACTTCTTGTTGGGAAGTGTGGGGAGTACATGCTAGAGAAAACTCTCTACAATTATATTTTAATCATATGGTACAAGAATAAGGGTTGGTGGATGTCAAGCCTATTAAAGTTCTTCCTACTTGGAGAAATGGTAGAGGGGGACTTGAGTACATAGCTAAGCGACTGGATCATTATTTAATCTAGGAGGACCTTGTGAAATCGGGATTGAGTTATAGATCTAAGGTTTGTAACATAAAAATCTATGATCATATGTCGATGGTCTTACATATAGAACTGGACCTTAGAAATTCCAATTATCCTTTCAAGTTCAATTCAATCTGGTTGGAAGATCTAGAGTTTGATACTTTAGTTCATTCCAATTGGAATGGAATACTGGGTGGGGAGACACTAAATCCGATGGACTCTCTGGGCAAAAATCTAAATATACTTAAGGTACTGGTATATAATTGGGAGAAAAAAAGAAAGAGGCATGCAAAAGTAGAATTGACTAATCTTGAAAGTGAGTTGGAATCTTTATATTCCAATCATCCTAAAGGATTTGAGGAGGAGGATAAAGTGTTTTTAGCATAAAAAGGAACAAAGAAAGATGTTCTTGTTGAGACATGAAGAGGAAACATGGAGGCAAAAAAGAAGACTTAATCGGTTGGCCTCTGGTAATTTAAATACTAAGTTCTTTCACACATATGCAAATGCCAAGAAACAGACTAACACCATTTGGTGGATTACTAAGGAGGAGGGTCATGAGATCTCTAGTGATCAAGAGCTACAATTAGAAGCAATTGATTTTTTCAAAACCTGTAAAAGGCACAGTCTAACCTGGCCATTACTGATCAACTAGAAGTATTAAAGAATTACCCAAGGATGTTTTTAGAGGAAGACAGTCTTAGAGTGTTTGAACCAATCACGACATATGAAATTATGAAAATTCTTAAAGGATTTAAAGCATCAAAAATTCTTGGCCTGGATGGATGGACTATGGAATTTTTCTTGGATTTTTTTTTTATTTAGTGGGGGATGAGATTGTAGAGATCGTGGAAGAGTCCAGAAAGAAAGGAAGGGTGTCTAGAGATATGAATGCTACCTTTCTTGCTCTTATTCCAAAGAGTGAGAATCATGGTTATTACAGAGACTTTATACCTATAGATTTATGCAATCTAGTTTATAAGATTATTACTGAAATAATTTTCCAAAAGAATTAACTCCACCTTGTCTTTTGGGGTCTCAAATGAACAATTTGGTTTCCTCAAGGGAAGGCAAATTACTGATGCAATTGGAATAGTGCAGGAAGCTCTGCATATTATTAAAGTTAAAAATCAAAAAGCTTTGGTGTTAAAGCTTGATTTGATAAAGGCATATGACAGAGTGGACTGGGGGTTCTTAAGACTGGTGTTATTACAGGTGGGTTTTGGTATTGAAGTAACTGATTGGATCATGGGGTGTGTGACTTCAAAAAAATTTGTTGTGTTGATAAATGGTAAGCCTACTACTTTCTTTAAAAGTTTAAGGGGTTTAAGACAAGGGTGCCCTTTGTCCCCTTTATTGTTTCTACTTGTTGTTGAAGGGTTAAGTAGAACTATAAAGGAGAAGGTAAGGGAAAATAAATTAGAAGGAATTCTAGTGGCAAGAGGGATTTTTATCACTCACTTAATATTTGTAGATGATGTTATTTTGTTTGGAAATGGGAATACTCCTGAGTGGGAAGCCTTTAAGGAGATTCTAGGACTATTCTGCAAAGCAACAAGTATGGCTTTTAGTCCTCAAAAATCCTTATTTATGGATGTTGGTTGGGAAGAATATGACTTAGCTCTATTGAAATTGATATTTCCCTTTGAAGTAAATTCAGTAGATGAAGGCTTTAAGTATCTGGGGTGTTTTCTGAAACCTAATTGCTATTTGAAATCTGATTAGCTTTGGCTGGTGAAATTTTTTGAAAAAAGGATTGCAAACTGGAGTGATAGATGGCTAAGTTTAGGGGGAAGAGTCACTCTAGTCAAAGTTGTACTTGAGAGTATCCTTGTTTACTAGTTGTATTTAGAAAAAATACCAAAAAGTATATTAAATACTATCAGGAGAAGAATGTTTAGTTTCTTGTGGACTGGGAAAAATACAAAAGAAGGGATTCACTTGACAAGTTGGAATAAAATTCCTAAACCTAAGAAGTTAGGTGGATGGGGTATTAAAAATATCTTTACCTTTGGCAAAGCTCTAGTAGCAAAAAGTTTATGGAGATGTCTTATGGTATGAGGTGATACTTAAAAAGTATCTTAGGAAGAAATCTGTGGTGGCATGGTTTAGGGAAGGAAGGAAAAGTTGGCATGGCATTTCTAACATTTCGAGAGCACTCACCTCATCCATTTCCATAATAACAGATTGGTTGGTTTGAAAACCTGGTAATGGTAGAGACATCAGAATTGGGGCTAATCCTAGGGTTGGATCACACACTTATTTTAAGTTATCAAGGAATATTATACTAGCTTTAAAGGCTCAAGGAATAGAAATCCTTGCCCAAACAGGGACTCAGGGTGTGGCTAGCACAAGGCAACCAAGGTGGAAAAAGGTTGGGGATCTAGGCTTGGAAGGAGAACATATAGAATAATGGAATAACTATGTCAAAGGTTTAGTGGGTTCAGGATTTGAGCTGAATAATGAAAAAGATTCACTAATGTGGTCCTTGGATACTAAAGGTGGACAAGTAATAGAAAAACAAGCTTATGAAGCCCAGCTGGAGGAGGCAGTAGTAGTTGAATCAGTTTTCTAGTATAGTGATCTTTGGAACTGACATTTACCTTTAAAAATCAAAATTTTTATGTGGCTTTTAATTAAACAGAAAATTCTTACCTGGGAGAATACAAAAGAGGTTTCTCAGGGCCAAGTAGATGTGTTTTATGTGGGTTACAGGAGGAGAAATTAAAACATATTTTTGTGGATTGTATCTTCACTAAAAACATTTGGGCTACTTTATTATTGGAATTAAAAAATGAAAGTGATTGGGAAGGTGAGCAAGTTGTTGATTGTTGTGAGAATTGGTTTAAGAAGAGGGAGAATTGTAAAGAGTTACCTGGGTACATTTGTTGGGAGGTGTGGAAACACAAAAATTTGGCTATTTTTGAAGATCGTCCAATAAATAGAGTAAATGTTTGTAACAGGATATTACAGGATTTGGGTGAAGTAACAGTCACTATATCCTCAAAGGTTAGTAGGATAGAGTGGAAACCTTTACTAGATTGGGATTTGGTTGTGGGATTCTTTGATGGTTCCTCACAAGAGAGGGATACAAAGTGTGGGGCGGGAGCAGTGATAAAATGTCTAGTTTTGGGCACCTTCAGAATTAAAATGAACTGTGGCAGTGGTACTAATATCAGAGGTGAACTTATTTCTCTGTGGTGTTTACTTTATTTTTCTTCTTACAAAAAGATAACAATTTTACATATGGTTGGTGACTAAAAGGCTATTATTGAGTGGTTTTCTAATAAAAACGATTTGCAGGTGGTCTCTCTTATGCCTTGGATGACAAGAATTAGAATGTTGAGCAGGAATTTCATACAAGTAAGAGTCAAACATATATATATATAGCATTCAATCAGGAAGTGGATCAACTATCAAAAGAAGCATTCCTACTCGATGAGGATGGTATCTGGTTTGAAGGGGGTGTTGAAGGATATTCAGAGATTTTTTAAAGAATGGAAATCATCTAATAGAGTAAAAAGGAAAAGGAAAAGATGTTGATCTTTTTGTTTTTTGTGTACTGGAAATTTACTTTTGGTGGATATAACCTACAGAGATCATTGCTAAATGCTACAGTTGTTGATGTAATATGTATGATGAATAGATTTTATAGTCTATTGTGTTGAAGGACATGGCAGAATGGATCTTTTTGGACAGTTTATTGTAACAGAAATTGTTATATTTTACTAATATAAGTTTTTTTTATGTGAAAAAAAAAAACAATTTTACAATTCCATACGGATTTTATGGACAATGATTTTACATTATAGTAGTGAATACAATGTGAAACCTAATTGATGCCCGAAATTTTTTTCAACACCCCCTTGGAATTATTCTTACAGTGTATTGATGTGATTTATTTTAATTTTTCTTCTTTTTGAATGGTGGTTGTAGTGTACTTGAACCCATTTATATCTTGTCTATGGCCAAAGGTATTGCCACAGCGACCCTTTTCACCAGATTGGTTTTGCTTGGCCATCCATGAATGTAGGAACCCTAGTGATTAGAAGTATTTCTTCATCTAGATTTTGAAACAGAATTCCTTTTTTCTTCAATGGAATCTAAAAGTTGAATGTCCAAAGGTCAGTTGTATCTACAAATTGGAATTCCCCCCTTCGAATTTTAGAAATCAACCTAACTTCGTATTTCTTCCTTTTATTTTATTTTTATCTCTCTCTCTCTCTCTCTCTCTCTCTCTCACGCGCGCGCACACACACACACACACACACACATATATATGAGTAAAACATATAGATATCATGAATACAACTGAAAATGAGGGTCATATATATATACCCATGCAAAGGTTCCCTTTCATAAGAGACATGAACTTTCATCAAGAAGAGGAGCATCTTCTAGCACACCATTAAAAACCTGAATATTACCACAACCAACTATTGAAAGTTGTTTACCATCACTTATAGAAACTTTCTAAGACTTTTGTTTGTTGTTGTCATAAGAGGTGAATAATGAAGTAGTATGAGTCATATGATATGAGGCACTTGAATACATAATCCATTCCACATAAGAAGAAGAGTTACCTAATTGAATAGAATAGGTACTGAGAGCTACCTATTCTTCCTTAGAGACTTTATTTTTGGCTTTTTTCTAGTTCATTCCTCCTCTCAAAGAAATTCTTCTCATCATGATTGGTTTTTCCACAATGCTTTCAAGGTCTCCATACTTTCTTCTTTGAATCATCTATGGGAGTATCATTATAAGTTTGATTCGATGTACTAGCATCATAAGACTTAGTGTTCTTATGGGAACCTTTATATGGATTCTTCTTAATGTGTATCGAATGAGTTTTCCCAATGACCAACTGTCTAGATAAGATTAATCTGTCCTTCTCACAAATCAACCCTTTGAAAAACTCTTCAAATATAGGTTTCACAGATCCATTAGACATTTCAATGGCCCTATGCCAATTTTGTATGAACATATAAAAAACTGAAGGAATTTTTTGTTCTACAAGAATAATGAGAGTTGTATTTATTTTCTTATGATCCTTACCACAATTATTAATCTTATCATTTTAATTCTTTAGCTTAGAAATAAATTACTTAATTCTTTTAAAGTATTTAGGATCAAGCTCATAAATTTTCTTCTCTAGATAATAAGCAGAAACATCATCAGTCTTTTTTCATACAGAGAAGCTAAATTTTTCCATACCACAACAAGGTTATCTTCAACTTCTATATTTACATGTAGACTTTCTAAGATAGTTTTCCCAATGAGACCTCTTTCCTATTCACATTGATCCTCCATACATGTAATATTTGGCATTAGTTGGTTTTGTGTTGGCACCATTGAAAATGCACTACAGATTCTTGCTCCTAAGAATATTAATTATCAACCATCATTATAAGTTTGATCAGATGTACTAGCATCATAAGGCTTGGTGTTCTTATCAGAACCTTTATATGGATTCTTCTTAGCGTGTGTCAAAATAGTTTTCCCGATGACCAACTGTTCAAATGAGATTAACATGTCCTTCTCACAAATCAACTATTTGCAAAACTCTTCAAATATAGGTTTCACAGATCCATTAGACATTTCAATGGCCCTATTCTAATTTTGTATAAAAATATCAAAAGTTGAAGGAAAATTATGTTCTACAAGAATAATGAGAGTTGTATTGTTTTGCTTATAATCCTTACCACAATTATTAATATTCTCATTGTAAGTCTTTAACTTAGCAAGAAATAACTCAATTATTTATAATTCTTTAGGATCAATCTCATGAATTTTATTCTCCAGATAATAAGTACAAACATCATCAATATTTTTTCATACAAAGAATCGAAAGTTTTCCATACTGCGACAAGGTTATCTTCAACTTCTATATTTACATGTACATTGTCTTAGATAGTTTTCCCAATGAGACATTTTTCCTATTCATAGTGATCCCCCCATACATGTGATTATTTGGCATCAATTGGTTTCATGTTGGCACCATTGAAAATGCACTAGAGATTCTTCCCCCTAAGAATATCAATCATCTTTCTCTTCCAAGAAAGATAGTTAGTGATAATTAACTCAAGAATGAAAACAACTTATGAAGTCATGATGATGAAAGATGAGAAATGAAAAAAAAAATACAAAGAAAATTTACTCAAACTGGAGTTGTAGATCTGAATGTGTAGGCTATAGATCTACAATAAAAGTAAAAAAACAAAACCCCATGTCTTCAACAATATCCCATAAAACCATATCGGAGAACTAGATGTTGAAGAGGAAACTGTACACTACAAATATGAGAAGAAATTGGTTGTATCACTTAAACAAACCCTCACTTCCTCTATGAATAAATTAAAAAATTAACCAATAGTAAAGAATTCCCAAAACCCTCAGATTTGTCCAAGGCGCGGTCTGTATGTAGAGAGAGAAATCACCTAGCAAAAAAATGCATATGTACGATGTGTGAGTAAGAAAAATCATGGTTGTATGTGTAGGGATAGAAATTAGAGCCAAGGTGTGGTAAAACCCTTGGATTTGAAGAAATCGGCCCCCCAACACAAAAATTGTGGTACCCCAACATAGAAATTGGCCCCCCATCAAAGGAATCGACCAAATCTGAGATAAATTGTAAAGGAAAATTGGTAAATCACCTAGAAAAAAAACATGTATGTATGGTTTGTATGTGTCATGAATGGGAGAGGGAGAGGCGGTATAGCCTAGTAGGAAGAAATCAACCCAAAAAAAAATATTCATTCAAAAACACCCTTCTGTTCAAGAGAAATTAGGTTTGGAAACAAATTAGCCTCAATAAAACAAAAAATAGGCTTGGTAATTATGAGACCTAAAAATTTACCCAGAAACAATAGGCTTTTAAAAAAATAAAATTTCCTAGGCTAAGCTAGGAAAATTAATTTAGAGTTGGGCAAACTTAAGCCAAAATTAACAAGCCAATAGTCAATAATGACTAATTACTTTGTTTCGGAAACAATGGTGAGATTATATATGCTAAAACAAATGCACATAAATGGTGAGATCTGCTCAAATCCAATGAAAAATTAAGTTGTTGTCAAGATTTGATTACAAATCCACAAGAGAAGGGGGCCCCAAAGAACAGATCTACTAAAGTCTGATGCAAAAAATTCAAAGTAGAATTTGATTAAGGAGATAGAGCTTGGTAACCAGCTCTAATACCGTGTTAGATTACAGAATATATGCAATAACATATAAAAAGAATATAACATGTCTAATCTCCTATAAAAATCATCAATATATCAATAAATCAAAGAGAAGAGAATAAGAGAGACACACGTGTTTACATGGTAAAACCTCAATGTCGGGAAACATCCACGAAATTTGGGGTCTTTTGTTCCTTGGGAAAACTCTCCAATCTTATAAGAGAATACCCACATATGCATTCCCTCACATTACATTTGCATTTCTCTACAATGTGTCAATAGGGCCTCCTTCACCTCTATTATATATGAGAGAGTGAAAGGAAAACAACTTTCATGATGCATGAGGGATAAATCAGTTCTACAAGATAGTGAGTTATTGAAGAATAATAAAATGCCATAGGCATGTATGTAAGACCACTAGGAAATCATTAACACATTCTAACAATAATGTCCAATTCATATCAATCTTTTATAATCCACAATAGTGTTATGGGGGAGAAAAAAATCAATTTATGAAAATCTCCATAGAAGGGTCGAAAGAGATGCGAAAATTGATTATCAAGAGGGCTCTTTAAGACTATTGGGGTGGTCAAAAGGATCACTTTAATAAAGGTTCTTAGAATGAGTCAAAGGGAAACAAAGGATTATTTTTGAAACATCTCGAATAGTAGATCAAAAAACTC
This sequence comes from Picea glauca, assembly GCA_000966675.3. Lineage (NCBI taxonomy): Eukaryota > Viridiplantae > Streptophyta > Pinopsida > Pinales > Pinaceae > Picea > Picea glauca. The sequence goes on along the minus strand of JZKD02S0506299.1, from coordinate 590,108 downwards.
TTAAAGGAGGAACTTTGAAACCGCTCCACTCAAGGGTCAGACAAAATCAAAACATCGATCATGCTTAGTGAAAAGAATCTAGGGAAGAATACACTATGAATTTTAAGAAAAGGAAAAAATGAAGGAAGAATTCAATTGAAAGAAAAGATGATAAAACACTAAAAGATAGAACATAATGTAAATGAAGATTCATTGACAAAATATCTTAGATAACATGATCAATGTTTGATATCTAAAAGATAAAACAAAATGTGGGTCCCCAAAATTAAAAAAACTTAGGGATTGTTGAGCCCTCAACGGTAAGTTAATCAATTAGTTATCCTTCCATGGGTCATTTGATAGTAGCTACCCATTATAATGAAATGATTGGAGGATTATTATTGATGTGGCAGCACTTGATGCTTTGGATCTAGTCATCAACCAACCCCCTAGTCATTTTATAGAGGTTTAAATATGCATCCTCCAAAAAACCATTGTGTTCAATTACATCCATGAAAATTACCGATTATGTGTTAGTCCACCAACAATCCTAATCGATTTATTCCTTAGCCATTTGTTTACTCATTAACCATACTTCATCAACAACTAATCTATAAACATTACTAGAAACTATCAAATATTCTGTCTGCATGGCCCATCAACATGCATTCATGGATTCTATCTATTTACCACTATTGTATTCTTCCCATTAATTCTCCTTAGTTAATTAAATTGGTTGGTTTGACCAACTTAGAATTTAGACGAATTTTGAACTCAGTTGATCCAGGTGGATATTGGTGGCCACCCACCTATTCCAACTGGCTCCTCTTAATTGTTTTTAGTTCATAACGTTCTTTTGTAATTCTTTGTAATTGTGGGTTCTACACTTCTAGGGTTGTTTGAAGCCCTAGACAACTTCCATGTGGATATTGGTGGCTTCCCACCTAATCCAACTGGCTCCTCTTAATTGTTTTTAGTTCAGCACGTTCTTTTGTAATTCTTTGTAATTGTGGGTTCTACACTTTTAGGGTTGTTTGAAGCCCTAGACAGCTTCCATGTGGATATCGGTGGCTTCCCACCTAATCCAACTGGCTTATTTTGGATGTTTTCAGGTCAGTTCATCTTTCTATACTTCCAGGGCTATTTTGGGGCCCTAAACAATGTTTTTTTGGCTTGCCACAGCCAAATTGTGGACAAAGTTAGATATTGGTGGCATAATATGTATTTCTCAAAAATACCTTTCCAATGGGCTATCACACGCCTAAAATGGAGGTCGCATGCAAAAGTTACAACCCCAGGAAATTGAGGTACCAACTTGCCCATCGGGGGCCACATAAATTTTGGTGTTTCATCTCCTAGGGTTAGGTTTTTGGATGTCTAGGGTTTTGGCATTCATGAGTAATGTTAAAAAGGAATTTGGAGCCTCATTGTAATCATTCTTCTCAGACAAATGCACGTAGCAACCACATCTCTTCTCAAAGATAGTTACCACCATTCGAGCAAGTTGTTTTCAGTTTTGCAGTTTTACAATTTCTGCATATTTTATTTATTCAATAGAATTTATTCTTCACTGGATATTTGTTTTTGTTCTCCATATCTATGTGTTATTGTATTCAGTTTGTTATTCCTTTCGTTCCGTTCATAAATATGGATCATCAAACTATTCAACTTCTTAGATAATTCCTGACCCCTAGATGATGCTCATTTTTTGTATTCATTTTACTTCATTATTGAGATCCATTCCAATTGAATTAAGGTACAAAATAGTAAGTTGGCAAATAAGACAAATTAAGAGAAGCAATATGGGTTTATTTCCTCTTGAGTTTTTGTGAGATAATTATCTACATGCATGGAAGTGAAAGAGATCTTAAAAGAGTATTAAATTTATTAAATTTATATGTAACCATATATTTTTCTCAATAATAGTCTTCTTCATCCTGCTACTATAGGATCAGTAATAGTCTACTCCATCTTCGTCAATTTTTGACATATCAAAGTTATTATGGATACCTGGTAATTTCAAATTACCAGTCTTAAAAAAAAGTGGAAAAAACGAAGGAGAAGTAAGTGAACCTGACCCATTGAGTTATTAATATATAAGCTACTCTGATATTAAAATTTGATGGAGATTTGGAAAGTGAACCTTTCCTATCCGAAATGAATCGATCTTATTGAGAAAACTCCCTATTTGGTTGTTGATTGAATGTTTCGTCRGATCGCAATTTTTATGATCTCTTCTCCCTGGACAGATTCAAGAGATATAGATCTTGAAGTCCATTCCGATCCGAATTACGGACAACCTGAATTCTCTCTCTGTTTAGACGAAATTGATACACAAATAAAATACGTGATTCTATCACGATGTACTAAACATTCTCATATGAATGTATCAGATATTTTACTTTGGTGATTACACCGGTAAGAAATAGATCGAAATCAATGTAGACAAATGAACAACATTGATTAAATAAATTAACCCCTTTACTTATGGTGACAAAGAAAATGTTGAAGATTGTGATGTTCATTAACTACTTTAAGGGACTCATAATTCTTCTCTAAGTTTTGTAATATAAATAAGCCAATCAATGAACCAAATGGAAAGTGGAAAGGTACTTGGGGATTAGAAGAACTAACAAATTGCAAGTAGAGGTTGTAGTGTTGATTAACTACTTTAAGAGAACCATAACTCTTCTCTAAGTTTTGTAATATAAATTAGCCAACTAATGAACCAAATCCAAAGATACTTTGGATAAGGAGAGTGAACAAATTGCAAGAAGGAAGAAAATGTGATAAATCCTTGTCAATGTATGGATGTCATTAGTATCCTCCCATAAAATAACTTTGAAAATAATATTTTTAATTATTTTCAAATATATTTTTAATGAAACTAAACACGGAAGTAGTTTAACATATATTAAACCTCTCTTGAAATTATAATATTGATTAAATAAGATGTAAGAAAGGGACTAATTTCATAAACATATAAATGAACAATAACTACAAGTATACAACGGTTAAAGACTTGACTGGTAAAGTCTACGAAAGTATACATACCCTACCCCCTCTGTATTTGAACATGTGACTTATTAAGAGAAAACACATGTTCTTAACTATTAGGTCCACTCAAACTGCATAAACATGTCTCAATAAATAAGCCGACCACTTGCTTTCTTGTTTAAATAAATGATCCGATATAACTCAACTAGTTGTATAAATAAACACATCGACAAAACTCAAATCCAAGATTCTCTCGGGTATATGATCTTCTCTCAGTATTTTCGTGGGCGTTAATTTCGGAGTACTCACGATCGCAGTTGTAAAATCCAGCTTCATAAAGAATAACAATGGCCTCCAACCATCGTTTCTCTGATGTGGATGAAGCCTTGGAAATTCTACCTGTTGCTGCTCAAATGAATCTGCAGAGCAGCCTCAAAGAATGTATGGAATATCTACACGGTGTCCGTTGGAGTGCATCTCAAGAAGCCAAACTTCGAGAAATGCTACCATCTTTGCAGATAGATGTTTTGCCCGATTTAGCCGCTAGGCTGGGTGTCAGCCAAAACAATTCGGAGATACTGGAACAGTCTTTACATGAAATGTTGTCTGCGATTTGCAATGGATCTAATTATTGTCTACCTTGTAGCGAAATGGAGAAATACATTGTACGCTACTTTGAGGCCGCAAACGCATCCCCAGACTCGGCTGCTGCAAATACTTGCAGGTCTGCACTGTTGAAAGAGTTTACGGCCATTGTACAACGTATTAAATGTAATGAGTTCGGGCGCGTGGAAGAAAATTATAACAGTGAAAATGCTTGGGCCGCTCTACTGTGGGTAATAAAGGTGATTCAGCGATGTGATAGAAAACTGTTTGAAACTGTGTTCGAAGTGTTTTGTGAAGATAGCCGCCTTCGTCTGGCAGTACGATTCAGTTCCGTGAGTGGGATACTTAAACTCCAAATTTTAATGAAAATGTTTCTGAAAGCTCTCGGGAGTGGAGAAATAATTGTAGTTGCATCACTTCGAGTTTCATTTCTAACAAAATGGGCTGATACCATCGTATTAATCCTCAAGTGGACTTTCGCTGGACGCCGTAATTCGGTGGAGAGATCAGAGGCATTGCAGAGGGGAATGATTGATGTAGCGGAAACTCTTCCTTTTGTCGAGCAGAGACGCATTTACGTTATTTGGAGAGACATTCTGACAGCATATTCAGTAAACCCGAGTATTGTGTTGAAATGGTGGGCTGAGAAATTGCAGGATGCCATCAGGAGACCCAACATCATTTCAGATGACTTCAAAAATTAAGGCAATGCGTGATTATAAACAGGATTCACAGAATGTTTAGTGGCTTTGAGTTTTACATTATACTTATTAGGGTATTAGGGTGTAGACCGATTGGTAAGATCTGTTCACAAGTTTGAAGGTACTTCGTGAATTGGGTCATCTATGGGTATGTGGCTCAAATGCTTCCGGAGGTTTCTTTCTTTTCCAAATACCGTTTTCTTGTGTATATTAATGTCTATGCATACCAAAAAAAAATGGTGTTAAGAGCTTCTTACTTTTCAGATTTAGCTTCACATTTCTTGTAGTACAAGGATTAATGTAGAGTACAAGGATGAACGTAGAGCTCTAGTAATGAGTGCCGTTGAGTTTTTATCAAAATGGGGTTTCTTATTTTTCATATTCAGCTTCAAATTTCTTGCAGTACAAAGATTAATGTAGAGTACAAGGATGAATATAATGTTCAGGTTTTTTTGCTTAGTAAGAAGTTTCGTTGAGTTTTTTCAAAATGGTATCAGAGAACTTCTTACTTTTCAGATTCAGCTTCAAATTTCTTGCAGTACAAGGATTAATGTAGAAAACAAGGATGAACATAGAACTCTAGTAATGAGTCATGTTGAGTTTTTTCAAAATGATGTCAAAGAGCATTTTATTCTTCAGATCTAGATTCAAATGTCTTGTTCAGTTTTTTCAAATCATTCTTAGTACTGGAATAAATAACTTGTCAAAGAGCTTCTTATTTTTCAGATTTAGATTCAAATGTCCTACTAAATTTTTTCAAATCATTCTTAGTAATGGAATAAATAACTTTTCTCAAATGCATCCAATTATTACACTTAAAAGAGAGGGGCAGGGGATGTTTTGAACCATAAAATATTATTTTTCTTCTTAAATGTGCTTTGAAAGAGAGGATAGACTCTAGCATATATTTATGTCTTTTTTTCTATTGAAATAAAAAATAAAAATAAAATCTATCATGGCAATATACAAAGCAAGTATGTAGATCCTTTGAATAGCTATGACATGCTTACATTAGTATTCTTGTCATGATTTCTCACATTGGAAAACTTGTGTTCTACTTTCCTCAAGGGCGTGTTTTACTTGTTTCTTTTTATTTGGTGTTTTTTTGTGTCTAGGTGACATGTGGGTAGAACCTCTAGAATCCCCAAACCAAGGTGTCGATTAAGAGATTACCTTAGACAATTTACCACCCAATATCCTTTGTCTAGTCATAAATCTACAATTGATTGTATGATGATTTTTTTTCACATCAATCATATTTTTGCACCAATAAACATAGTTAACACATGTTTGTAGTGATAATAACTAGTAAAATCATTTAAATCATTTCTAGGGTTACAATAACAATGTTTAATATGTTAACTTGTAAAACCTTTTTTTTTTTTTTGGTGTTAATAATAGGTTGAATAAGAGACAAAAAAAAAAGTGTCTGTAGATTACTCTAGTTCTAAAAGAAGATGCATGATTTTTGGTTACTATGATTTAACATACATCTATTAATGAGATTTCTGGTATAGATTCATTAACTCAATAATGATGTTGAAATTTACAATCTTTGTTTAAGTGGAATCAAACTAAGTCTTACGGTGATATGGGTCCTCCTTCCATCTAGGATAAAGTGTGATGTGCATTTCATTTGCAACACATTCACTACCTTAGACACATGCTCTCATGGGGTCTATTGCATTCTTAGGAGGCATGTTGATGAATGCATTCCAACTCTATTTTTCTATTTATGATTTCACCAATGCCTCCAATTGGTTTTACAATAAGAGTTTCTATAAATAATGTTTACCTTGTGTTTTCTTTGACATGAAAGACATGATTCAATAGCCCCCAATGTAATATTTGCTACCCAAATACCCATAAATACCCATATTGAACAAAGTAGCACTTCCTATGTATCTTTCAAGGAAAAGTTGAAAAGGAAATATGAAGAAATTAAAAGGATTGCTAAGAATAGATAAGACCTTCTGATGGATGATACGAATGTTAAAATTAATTTACATGAAGTAGAATCAAATATTAATGATGAAGATTCTATCCAAAGAGTTGAAGGAGAAACTGCTAATACAATTGAAGAGAAAACTACTAGAAGTGTGGAAGACTAAATATGTATGAAGGTTGAAGAAGCCTTAAATAAGGAGGATGTAAAATAAGAGATGCAATCCAAAATTGTATAAGGAAATAATTAGTTGATGGATGGAGAATGAATAGAAAATAAAATAAGACTAGAAAATACTTGAATAAGTTGAAATCCAATAAGACGATTTGAATTCAAAACATGATGGTATTATCTGAAAAGTAAGAGAAATTGAAGATCAACAATTTCAGCATATAATTATATGAGAAAATGAAAAGGATGATAAGGGAATACAACATGAAAGAAAACATTATTGTCATCCTCATTACCAAGAAAGTTGGAAAGAAAAGAAAGATCAACTACATTGATCCGGATTTTATGAGAAGAACGAAATGACTCTAGATTATTAACAGGTGCTTATCACAAAATAACATAGATACAGTAAAATTGGTTTTCTATTCAATAAGGAAATAAGTTGAAACTGTAAAATGCAGCGGAAACAAGATTGTTGGAATGGTGGCGGCTTATCTCTGAGAAGAGATGTGACGGTTGCGCTCATTCGCAAGAAAATGATTACAATGAGGCTCTAAAGGCCTTTTTACAATAAACAGGAATGTCAAAAACCCTAGACATCCAAAAACCAAACCCTAGGAGATGAAGTGCCAAAAGTCAAGTGGGCCCCCGTCTAGGTAAGTTAGTACATCAACTTCTTGGGGTCATAACTTTTGCATACAATCTCCATTTTAGGCGTATGATATCCCATTGGAAAGGTATCATCAAGGAGATTCATTTTGGGGGATCAATCATGCCTTCATCCATAATTGAGAAGATCGATCCTGAAAAACCTTCATTTAGGCCCTCAAAATGGCCCCGGAAGTTAAAACTGTTGAAAATAGTAAATTGCCAAAATTGTCAGAAAATTGTTTTGAGTCAGTTGGAGAAGGTGGGTGGCCACCGATATCCACCTCAATTAATCCTTCATCCTTAGGAAGAAATGGTCTCCATTGTGTTGAGTTCCCCCATCGGATGAGGAAATTTCTGTTGAATTTGGCCCCGGGTGAGCCACTTGCCTTAGTACAGGAGCTGCCCTGCTTTGATGACTCGATAAAGTTGGATCCTTTGTTGTCGAGTTCCCTTGATATGTGTGTCCACAATTTGTTTGTTGGATTCTTGTTGTATGTAGTTTGGGTTGAGCTCTGTTGGTGTCAATTGCTCTGTTATGTCTGAGGTGTCCAGTAAAGGTGGGAAATAAGGGTGAAGGAGATCCATGTTGAACACTGGGTGCAGGCCAAGGAAAGGAGGAATGTTGAGCTAAAAATAATTATCCCCCATGGCCTTGGTGATGGTGTACAACCCATAATGTTGTGGGCGAAGCTTCGGATGGGGTCCTGTAAGGCATTCTTTCTGCAAGTGAAACCAAAAATTTTCACCCACCTGAAACTTATGTGGCACCCGATGTTGATCATGGCACTGCTTGTACTTGTCATTGGAATTTTATAGGATATCATGAACCTATTGGCGGATGTGTTAGATCCGCTCAATGAACCGGGTGGCTTTGTCAGGTTTAGTTGGAGCAAGAGATGATTTGGTCGAGGTGACCGCAAGGGGAAGTGAAACATCTATGGGACCCAATGGGTGGAAAGGGGTTGTGGTCGATTGAGCTATGCAAGGCTTGGTTGTAGCTATGTTAGACATAGGGAAGGATATCATACCATGTGCGAGGGTGCTTTGAATTATAAATGCGAAGGATATGCACAATCATTCGATTTATGACCTCGGTTTGACCATCTGTCTGGGGGTGGAAGGTCATGGATTTGGTGAGCTTGGTGTCCAGCAGTGACTAGAGGCTCGACCAGAATGAGTTGAGAAATCGACTATCTCGATATGAGACAATGGTTTGTGGGATTCCAAAATGTACCCAGACTCGTTCAAAGAACATCTTGGCAATGGCCTCTGCTGTGGTGTTCTTCTTGCAGGCAATCAAAATCGCCATCTTAGAAAAGCAATCAACAACCACAAAAATAGTCATTTCCCTGCTTGGTGGATGGGAGGCCCAACATGTAGTCCATTGATATGGATTCCCATGGCCTGTCAGGAGTACGAAGAGGAGTGTATAGGCCCTGTTTCTTAGCGGTCGGTTTGGCAATAGCGCAGGCAGTGCAAGACCTAATATACTTGTTGACCTCCTATCAAAGTTTCGGCCAGTAGAATTTTTTTTGTAGCATCGCCATTGTCTTTTAGACACTGAAGTGTCCTGCCACCCGACTGTAGTGAGCTTCCCATATTATCTTCACTCGCTCGCTTGATGGAACACAGATATGGCCCAGATGACACAACAACCCATCCTGAAGATGGAAATTATCAACAATTGTGTTTTCACACAACATTTGGTAGGTGGTGGTGAAGTATGGGTCTATCTCATAGAGTTGGATCCATCCAGAGGTCTCATGGCCACAGGAGTCTAGCACCGTGGTGATTGTTGCGACTGGCTGTCTATTGAGGCAACCAACGATGTGATTGGTGCTTCATGTTTTATACTTGATGTTGAGGTGGAATTGTTTCAAGTATGTGGACCACTTTTGATGGAAATCATTCTACAATTTTCCTTGTGTCTGCATGAACTGAAGTGGTTTATGATCAGTGTGGATGACTGTCTCCTTCCTAAGAATGTAATGTCTCCACTGGTGGCAGGCTTACACAATGGAGTACATTTCTTTGTTGTAAGTAGGGTACTTACGGACAACATATGATAGTGTCTCACTATGATAGGCCATGCATAGTCTGAAGCATTTGTCTTAATCTCAAAGTGTTGTTGCAGGTATGGTAGTGAAAGTACTGGGGATGAGCACAAGTGCTGCTTCAAATCGTCGAATGCTTGTTGTTGGGACTGGCCCCACGCAAATTTCACCTTACCACCACCCCGGGTTAATTTGGCTGAGGGCCCATGCAATATGGGAGAATCCAAACATGAACCTGTGATAGAAATTAGCAAGGCCCAAGAAGCTCTGAAGCTCAGTGAGTGTGGTTTGGGCTGGCCAGTCATGGGTGACTTGGATCTTGGTTGGATCCACATGTACGCCATGTTGATCAATTATGTAGCCCAGGTAATGGACCATGTCCATGCCCAAGGAGCATTTTTCCAAGTTGGCATATATCTTGTGTTGTCGCAGGGTGTGCAGAACCTATTGAATATGTTGCAAGTGTTCGACCCAAGTCTTTTTGTAAATAATAATGTCATCCAGATACACCACTACAAAATTATTGGTGAAAGTTTGAAGGATATCATCCATCATCCTCATGAAAGTGGTTGGAGCATTTGTCAAACCAAAGGGCATGACCAACCATTCAAAAAGGCCTTCCTTTGACTTGAAGGTGGTTTTCCATACATCTGTTTGTTCTATYGGGACCTGGTGGTAGCCAGACTTCAGATCAATCTTACCGAAGTATTTGGCCCCTGTGAGTTGATCAAGAAGGTCGTCGATTCGGGGAATCGAGTACAAGTTTTTTACTRTGATTTTATTCAGAACCTGGTAATCAATGTAGAGTCGTCAGGTTCCATATTTCTTTTGTACCAGCACGATTCGGCTCCCGCAAGGTGATGATATGGGACGGATGTTCCCCTTGTGGAGAAGTTCTTGGATATGTTGCTTGATCTCCTCATTTTCTAACAGAGAGCGACAATAGAATGACCCATTGGGTAGCGATCCTTCAAGGGTCAGATCGATGGGGTGCTTGACCTAGAAATGCAAAGGGACCTCGGTAGGTGAGGAGAAGATATATGTGTATTCTTCCACGACCATATCTACTTGCTTCTGATGTGTGGAGAGGTTGGCCTCAGAGACCCTAGATGTGGCTGTGATCTTTCGCTTATTCTGAGAGTGAATCATGAAGAAGAAAAACTTCTCCATCTGAGAGATGACCTTCCTGCATTGCTTAGCATATATCAAGGAAATAGCACTAGGTGGGACTGCCTTGGGTATCCTGTAGAATTTCATATTCAAAGTAATAATAACACTACGAGGCCTAGACTCATATACATCATGACGTTTCCATAAATAAGGTTGGCCCAAAAAAACATCACAAACTTCGAGAGGAGCAACATCACACAATACCTCCTCTTTGAAGGGCTTGATGTCATACGACAGTCGGCACAGTTGGTTGATGCGGATATCGCTTCCTTGGTGGATCCATCCAATGGTGTAGGGTTGTGGGTGGAAGAGGCATTCTCGTACTTCTGGCTCATCTGGTTCACCAGGCTGGAGCTTGGTGGTAGCAATGGTGGCACTGGGTTCCGCGTCAATGACCCATCTTCCCCTTTCTGGTTCTGGCTCAGAATCTAAACCTACATCTGATTCATAGGCTTTCACTTCGGCCACCAGTGACTGCTTTGAGCAATAGCCATCAGTGTTATGCCAAGGGCTCTTATGGAAGTTGCACCACTTCCCGATATCTTTCTTTACCTTTTCAGTGTCCTTCTTTGCTTGTGGCATGGAATGGTTGTCCTGATACTGTCCATATTTTCTCTGTCCTTTGTTCTGTCAGTTGGGGCTTCCCTTTCCTAGATTTTGTTATGAGGGGTTCCCAGGCCCAAATTTCCGCATCTTTTGTTTGAGCTTCTACTCAATTTTGATGGCATATTGGTAGGCCACGCCCAAGGATGAGATGTCCAAAATTTCTATTTTGGTCTAGATGTATCTATGCAGAGCTTCGTGATACTTAAGCACCATATATCGCTCTGAATCTTTGATACCCAACTTGGTCCACAAGGTATGAAAGATATTTGTGAAATATGGCACTGCTTGGTCTATTTCTTGCCGTAGTGTGGTCCATTTGGTATAGAAGTCATCATAACTTCCAACAGGGTAGTATTGTTCCTTAATAGCATCCCTGAAGGATTCCCAGGTGGTCGTGACTATAAATAATGAGGGTTCCTTTGTTTCCTTTTTCTCACAGAAAGTTTCCCACCAATATTTGACATGGGGAACGACTTTGAGGAGCGCAAAAGTAATATTTTCTCTATTAGAAAAGTTATGGATAGAAAAATACCCTTCTATTAGATTCAACCACTTATCTACAGCAACTGCGTCTATCTGACCTTCAAATATAGAAATATCTAAGTTTATTTGTACCTTGAAGGGGATGGTGCCTCCGCTGAAAGAAGATATGTCGTCTGTTGTAAGCCGTCGAAGGATTTGCGTGAAACTATCCATCATTTTGTTCCTTTGTTGTGTGTGGGATTCCTAAATCAATAGTTTGAAAGGATACCATGTCCCTTCATCTTTATTTTCTCCTACCATGAGAGGTCGCTTGGGCGTGCTAGAGATTTTGTCCTCAAGAGAAACAAGCTTGAGACCCAACTCTTTGTACTTCGACCTCGTTGGGGACATGCATTAAGACGACAAGGAGCAGACCGCTCTGATACCACTGATCCATATTTTATGATAAGAACGAAATGAATATAGATTATTAACAGGTGCTTAACACAAAATAACAAAGATACAGTAAAATTGGTTTTCTATTCAATAAGGAAATAAGTTGAAACTATAAAATGCAGCGGAAACAAGCTTGTTGGAATGGTGGCGGCTTATCTCTGAGAAGAGATGTGACAGTTGCACTCATTCGCAAGAATATGATTACAATGAGGCTATGAATTCCTTTTTACAATAAACAAGAATTCCAAAAACCCTAGACATCCAAAAACCTAACCCTAGGAGATGAAGCACCAAAAGTCATGTCGGCCCCGTCTGGGTAAGTTAGTACATCAACTTCCTAGGGTCGTAACTTTTTCATACGATCTCTATTTTAGGCATATGATAGCCCATTGGAAAGGTATCATCAAGGAGATTCATTTTGGGGGTTGAATCATGCCTTTTCCTATCATTGAAAAGCTCAATCATGAAAAACCTTCATTTAGGCCCTCAAAATGGCCCCGAAAATTAAAACCACTAAAAATAGTAAATTGCCAAAATTGTTAGAAAATTGTTTTGAGCCAGTTGGAAAAGGTGGGTGGCCACCAATATCCACCTGGATCATATACAAAGGAATAATATTGTATAATCAACAATATTCATGAAATATTGCACCAAATATTAATTATGTGACATGATATATCAAAGGTAAACAACTACAACACATTTGAGAAGCTACAATTGTTGTGTCTGTTTCATCACTTGGGTGAGAAAAACAAGGGCACTTACAAGTCTAGTTGGGACTGCTAGACAAGATAGAGGTTAGTGTATGAATTAAACAATCCAAGCACATGAAATAAACAAACAACTAAGATACAAACAACTAAGGAAATAAAACTAAAATGCATAAGAAACTTTGAACCAAAATCAATCAACCAAATGACCAATGATTATGCCACCAATGGATAACTATATTAGTTGGCAAACACCATAGAGAAAGGAGGACTTATGGGTCCCCTCTTCCTCCTTGGGAGGTCTCTTGAATCCCCTACTTGAGATCTCTTCTTACAATGATAAACTAGAAAGAAAATGGTGAAGAAATCCAAGCCTATTCCCTCAAGAGGTGAGGTGAATAGCTTGTTGAGATGTTGCTAGAATTCTTCAAGAAGAAAAGAGGTTTCTTGAGGGACAATAGAGGCAGCATAATAATACTATGATATTCTTAAATTCTTAGTTTACCCATGGCCTCCTTTTATAGCATGTCTTTGAGGCAATATCCAACCAGTTCTTAGTGTAGACAAGGGGCCCTTTAGGGCACCCTTAGGTCTTTGACCAGCCCCCCATTCCGATTCAGCTCTGATTTGAGGGTCAAATCAAGTTGCGAGTTGGTCTAGAAGTGGGTGAGGGGGCAATAAGAACCATAAATGTGTCGTTCATAGGAGTGTGTGGATTTTCTCATACAGAGTCATGCATATTACACATTGTGCACTCTACAGGTTTCTTTGGCCCGCGCACCATGCGCATGCTTCCTTTAGTGTTTCAACGCATGTCAATTTTTTAGCCAGTTATATAGTTTTTTCCCCTTGGAAATGAATTTTTGGTGTTGCAGGTGAACTAATAGGTGTTTGAAGATGTTGTATTTCTATAACCATTTGCATGCAATGTTACGAATGAAATTTCAGTGATAACAGATGCCCCCTGATCTGTGAGGTTAGGAGCATATGTATAGCCAAAATACATCAATGTTTATTCTACTGAGAGTACCATTGTAAGGAAGAGTGTTGAGAAGAACTGCAAGAGTGATCCATCGGAGGGAGAGGGGAAATTTTGGGACCCAAACCTTTCTCTAGAAAGAGAAATAAAATTTGTATACAAACAAGGCAGACATGCCCCATTCTTGTGTCATGTAACTCAAAAATGTAAGACAGTAACTGAAGTTGTATGCTGATGTAGATAACTGTAATGCCCTCGAGGGTGGTTTGATAATGGAAGATGAAAATTCTGACTGTGAACCTACTCTGAAAAGTAGCAAGGACACCTAGAAAATGTGTCGATGACTCATAGGCATTGATGGCCTAACAAATTCAAAGGTCTTCAGCTAGTATGAAACAACTGCAATAGTAGCATAGTAAGACCCACCGTAACATGATATTTTGTTGAATTTGAATGTTATGGGGGTCAACGAAATCAGAGAGCACTGATGGTTCTCTCTGTGTCGTCCGAGACTCCTCATTGTAAAGGTAATGAGAGTCAAGATATTGTCGCCCTTCTAGAAACTGTGTTGATGTCGATAGAAAGGGAGACGTGACTTCAAGAAGCAAAGGGCTTCATGAAATCCAGTAGGTAAGATCAGGAACTGATAAGGAACATGAACGAAGTCAAGATGCGGTGAGACTCAAGACTATCCTTGGTTGGGGGTATATTTGAAGGGTGATTGGCAAAAACCGTGAAACTGTATCTAGCATCAAAGGGATGACTAGACATGGGGTTAAACTGTGCCATAGGTGTGACAAAGTGGACAAAATCAAAGATCAGGGGTACATGGACTGTGGGATACTCGGGGTTTATGGATGATGTCAATATGAGTAGAGGATATTGAATTCCCCAACCAAGGGTGACATGGTTTGCTTTGCTGAAAAAAGAATTTCGTCAAGGGTGACGACAAAAAGATAAGTAAAATTTGGAAACAAAGTCTTTTTACAATTACCAAATGAATAAAGAATAATTTGGGATGAGTGTACAGATACAGAAATGGGTGCCCTAGTGCAAGATGGCTTGGTCGGTGAGGGTGCAAGTTGCATGAAGATTTGGTGGAGGGTGGGGGCCCCATTGGTGGGTTTCTGTATGAGGTAAATGAATGGAATGAAATTTGAAGATGGGAAAACTGATTGTGGATAAAATGGAGGGTTAATGATACTGCGGAGGCACAGTCAAAATAGAACCATGATGAGGTAACCTGGGAGTCCACTGGGAAAGCTAGCAAAATGATGGGAAGGAGTATGTGGTTGATTCTTGGAAATGCATAAGACTATCGGGACTCCCATCCATAAGGGGTGAAAAAATCATGAGTTTTAAAGTGCCAAAGGGGACTATGAATGGGAAAAATCATGTGGGGGAGAGTGTTATTGGGTGACAGTACTAAAATGTAGCAGAGGTGATGTTACTGTAGAGCTGGATGTAGGGACCCTAAAGGAAAATGTCAAAGGATTTGACTGGGAGATGCAATTCATATTCAGAAGGAATGATTACATGCCAGTGTTGATTATTTACCTGAAGGGGTTTTGTTGAGTTGTGATGAACAAGTACCTACACACATGAAAACTAAATACCTAACATGAACAATATCTGAAGATAAAGAACATATTACAGTTATTTGATCATTTTGAACATGAACATGCGTACCTGGACGTGATGTGAGGAAAAAATTTCCCCCGAGGCCAAGTACAGATGGTGACCTGGGGAATGTGACTATGTAGGTGGCAGGAACCTGATCCTGTGGCTAAAGACGGATCGAAAAATAGAGACTTTGAGCTCCTATAACTGAGTGTGGAAGTTGGGAAAAAGGGACTAGAAAAAGGGACTATATATGGCTATGGGGCCCACAATGCCACCTCATTTGTACCCACTTCCATAGTGAGTTGATGAGAGGATTTAGAGGAGATTTGGAGATTACGAGAGTTTGAGCCGACCGATCTAGGAGTTGTGAGAGCCAATTTAGTGGTCTCATCCTCCTTCATAGTAGATAGGTTCTAATTTTTGGGTAGGGTTGTATGGATGGTCGTACTAGGGGGTTTTGTAGGGGTGGGCCCACCAATGCATGGGAGAAGGAAGGATACCCGCGCTAAGATGTACAGGTATAATTCCCTCTCCTGCGCATGATGTGCAATTGTGTTGAATATAGTCGCACATGGGAATGCATGGGTGGGGAAAATAAGTGCGCATTTGATGTGCACCTATTCAAATTACAGTTGTGCACTGTGCGCAGCTATGTAGAGAACATGTCTGCATGAATGCACACCTGTGGGTGCGACAAATGCTCATTGATGTGCATCTGTTTCTCTAAAAGTTGTGGATTGATGCGTAGTTGTGTGAAGAATAGGTGCGCATATGTGCACACATGTGGGGGTGACAGTCGTGCACTTGAGGCAAAGCTGGGGGGTTAAAAAACTTGTATTTTTTGAATATTTTTGATAAATGATGATTGTTAAGAAAGTGTTTTCTGGATGAATCCAGGTGACCAGCTAATCATGCAAGTTGACTGGAGGGAGCGAGACTGGGAGCGCCTCTGGGAGGCAGTGAGAGAGGAGTCGGGCATTCAGAGACTCTTGGCAGCCTATGGGTTGTTCAAGTTCTTTGACTGCCCACTCGTACGGGAGCAGGAGTACCTGCTGCAGTATTTGATTTCAATGTGGAGCACTGATCTGTAGTGCTTCATTGTGTGGGGGAAGCAGTTGACATTCTCAGTTTTTTAGGATGTCTATTTCTTGACAGGTCTCCCTTTTCGGGGAATGGCCCTACCTATTGATCCCCAGTTTCCAGGGGATGTACATTTGGTAGACTTGGCACGGAATTATTGTTCGAGGTTGAACATGATGTCAGGTTCGGTCATCCGTATTGAGGTGATGGATGCGCTCTTGCATCAGTGCATCGCAATGATGATTGTGAGGATCTACGGATCCTTAGTGACTCAATGGATCAATGATGTTCAACTGAGGATTATGAAGAGAGTTTTGGATGGATATTTTTTCTCCTGGGGTGTGATGTTGCATGCCAAGATGATGGAGCAGATTCACTAGTGTCAGACCACTGACTTCGGTGATTTTGCCTTTGGATCTATCTTGGTGGCATGGTTTCTGGAGAGGGTGACCATGTTGTGCCCTAGAGTGTTGTTGTCGGTTGCAAGGCCACGTGAGTTGTGACTAATGTGGTGGGCATTGATTTTGGTATGTCATGGACAGGGGGAGGGTGGCCACTATTTTACGCCCACATTGGTGCATGTGTGGTGCCATATGCAACAGATTATACTATGGTTCCCATATGGTGGGATGGAATTCTGGCATGACCCAGATATGGTTTTTCCTCCTGGAGAGGATTGGGACCAAAGAGGTATGTTGGTGTACTTATGTTTTGTGATTTTAATAGTATAGCATATGTTTATGTATGGATGGATTTTGATCCTATATTTGTTTTTTTGTGTGTAGATGTGGGGTCGCGAGGCCAAGAGGTGGAGGTGGTTGGAGAGACAGCTCGTCAGGGGCCAGTGAGACCGTCGCGGGTAGAGCCGCAGGTAGGAGAGAGACGTCAAAGGGATGAGGTTGGTGTGAGGCCAACAAATGAGGCGAGAGTCGATCGGAGGTGCATATTTGATTATCCAGGTGCAGGGCCATCACATGATCCTCGGGTAGAGGCCAACAAGGGGTTAGATGATTTATGACGCCAATTGGAGGTGGTACTGTAGGGTGTGCCACAAGGCATGTGGTCCCACATTCAAGATGAGAGAATCCTGGAGCAGTGTGTGGCTAGCCCTACAGAATTGTGGACCCTATTCCATAGAGAAGTTGTAGCAGGGGTGGAAATGAGTGGGCGACTTCCCCCTGGACCTACAGGACCCCCAGCTGGTGGGGCACCTTATTTAGACAGAGGACTTAATGGCGGAGCTTTGGGGGCACCATGAGTGCTATTTTGTATATGTTTGTTTTGATATAGGCCCGTGAGCCCATTTTGTAGAGGGTAGTTGGACACCTAGTCTATAGGGTAGGGGGTACCCATTTTGTACTCAAAGGGGTGGGGGGCCTCACTTTCCTACGGGCGATGTACATGGTGTATTATTTTTTAAACATTTATGGCACCTTTGATCTATATATATATATATATATATATA
>JZKD02S0506299.1:547782-562709 GCA_000966675.3 Picea glauca | reverse complement strand
CCCCCCCCCCCTCTCAGTTAGTTCATACCTGTAACACCATGCACACGAGTGGCATTATCTGGGACAAAGCATCATAAAAAAAATTCTTTTCCTTGTAGGCTCTATAGTTTCCGCAAATTCCTAGGTGGTGGAATTTATGTGATATCTTTGACCTTGAAGGGGTCCATTGTGATGCCGTGTTGGGAGACTATGAACCCAAGGAGGCATCCAGCGGTGATGCAAAACACACACTTGAGGGGGTTCAAGTGGATATTGTATTAGCGACATCGTTGAAAAATGACTCGTAATTCATCAAGATGTTATGTATGTTTCTTGGATCGAACAGTGAGGTCTTCCAAGTAAGATAGGATGATGTGAGAAAGATCATGGAAAACATAATACATGGCTCATTGGAACATAGCACCAACATTCTTGAGTCCAAAAGGCATGAAACGATAAGAAAAAGTACCCCATGGGGTAGTAAATGTGGTTTTATACTGATCTGTTGGATGGATTTGGATTTGATTGTAGCCAAAGAACCCATCCATGAAGGATAGGGACTCATGGTTGGCAAAGTCATCGATAATTTGGTCGAGGAAAGGGGTTGGTAAATTGTCTTTGGGACAATCATTATTGAGATTGTGAAAGTCAATGCAGATGCGAATAGTGCCATGTTTTTTGTTAACGGGGACGGGGTTGGAGACCCATGACGTGTATGCGATGGGGTATATGAACCCTTCAGTGTCTAATTTTTCAATTTCGACTTTGATAGCCATTTATTTAGATGGATGTAGTGGACATTTCTTTTGACATACTAGGGTGACATCTAGCCATGTGTCGATGTGATGTTCAACGATGGATGGATCGAGGTTGGGCATCTCTGTATATGAACAAGAAAAAATAGATTGGTATTCTTCAAAGAGAGATTTGTAAGTCGTGAGTTCCTCATAGGAGTATGCGGCGCCAATCGTGATTTCCTTTATGATTCCTGGTTTAATGGAAATATCGATTTTGACAATGATGGAAATGTTGGTCATGTTGCCTTCTTCAAAAGCATCAGGGGCAGGGATAGGTTTATTGAACCAATCTATATGCCCTGATGGAATAAAATATTTGGTTTCGATTGCACATATAAAGGCTTGGCTAGGTGGGTCAAAGGCTTCCTATGAGATAAAAAGCGATATGTGATGGAGCGCATTCCATGGGAAATAAGGGGTAGTTAGTTCCTCCAGGATATCTTCGTCACAGTGGAAAATGCAAGAATATAGGGGATCCTGGGAAGTAACGTTGGTGACTGTTACCATGTTGTTGTCTTCAGGTGGTGAAGACGTAGAGGGTGTATCACAACTATGGTGTGATGGCACGCTTGACATAAAACAAATGTCCAGACACTGTGGGTTGTAAATGGTGGTCAGGGGTAAGAGTTCCTAAGGAAAATGAACCAGAGAATTGGGAGGATTTGGGGGGAAATCCTCAGACAATCTATGCATGAACTATGGAGGGGTGGGAAGTGGCTCAGGTTCAGGAGAGGTAATGTGAATAGTATCTGGAGAAGGGATGGGAGGAATCACTTGTAGTACCAGAAGTGAAGTGTTTGGAGGATTTTGAATAAGGGTCATTTGACAATGCATGTATTCAATGATCAAAGGACACTAGTACGTGAAATGATCAAGTGATTCACAAAGAGTGAAAGGGCACTTCATCCATTCGTTGACTGAGGTCGAGACATAATGGATTTCGGTGAAGTTGGTACTTGACGACTTGGGTGGAGAGAGATCTTGCTAAAAATTTTGTCGTACGGTCATCAGCGTCTGTCGAAACTGAGGTAGAGCTGGGAAATGATGAGTATAGTGGCCATACTCTAAACAAATGGCACACATGAATTTGGTGTGTAGCCCTTTGTTGCCTGCAGTAGGGGACGTTGTGGTAGTACTAAGTGTGCTTGATGAAGCACTGAGCGATATGGTTTCTCAAGGGAGTTGGATCAGATTACATAACTTGGGAAGAGAAGGGCATCTATTAGTGGGGTTTCCCTCTCTTTCACATAGTGCACAAGGAGGTTGAAATCAGGGGGGGGGGGGGGGAGCGGTGGGCTCTTTCTTCTTTCGTCTGCCCCCAACCGTAGCAGTGGTGTTGTCGAATAGGGGTGAGGGTGGTGTGGTCATATTTAGTACTAGAATATGCATCAGGATTCCCTCTGATTGGGAAGGGAGGGATGGTTGAGGAACCATTGCGGGTGGGTGTAGATACCATATCGGAATATTGAGCACCATGTTGGGAAGGGTAAGCGTTGCGGCTACCTGAAAATATTGTATGTCCAGTGGGGGGTAGAAGAAGGGGATTTGGGTGATGGCTTGGGGAATTGTCTCCCAAACTGGGATTTTCCCTTGGGGGAGGGTGAAATCGGGGATAAGTGGTGTCATATGGTTCTCAGGGGATTCTTGAGGTAGAATTTCTTCAACTGGTGGGACGTCGAGGGGTGGAGAAGTCTCAATGGGAATAATGGTATCTCCAATTTCAGTTCCATTAGAGTATATGACACACACTTGTGTTGAGGGATGTATGAGCGGTGGGGCTCCATGGTATGCCCCCAACAAGGATGGGTCTTTGAAAATTTCGAGGCCCATATCTATGAGTGGATATGCGTCAGAACTAGTGAGGATAAGAGGTAAGATGTTATCAATGTTGGAGGAGTGGTTAGGCTCGTAATGTGAAACTTGGTCGATGGTAATGATCTTCTCGTTATGGGGGAACATCATCATTCAAAACACAGAAGAGACCATGGAATTCATAGCGTACATGTAGCTACATCCAAACAAGATGTTGTAATTGAGTGGGGCGTCGATAACCTCAATGTCGATAAGGATGGTTTTTCCCCCGAGTTCAACGGGCACATTTTAAAAGAGCCCTTCAGGGAAGTATGGTCGACCATCGTAAGCTCTTAAAGTGATGGCAGATGGTATTAACTCAGGGGAGCCAAGTTTCTGCCATACATTATTGGACATGATGCATGTGGATGCACCTTCATCAATGATACATCAATGAACCGTGATGTTCTGAATCTTGACTGGTATCTGGAAAGCCACCAAAGCAGGGAGAGGAGGTTCCCCACAATCTATATCAAATGTGATGAGTCTAGTATCAGTTGGGTCGACTGCGCCCAGGGTGGAGAGTAAGGATTTTTCGTTGAATTGGACAGGTTTGGAGGACCTCCAATACCGACATGACTATAGGAGATTGCGCCAAGTCATCGACCAAACTGTAATTGTGTGTTTCCCTATCCTGAGGGTTGTTGACATTCTGTCGTAACATGATGCGAGGGAAATGAATGGCGATTTCAGTGTTCGGGCGAGGAATAATCAAGGGTTTTCCGGTTGAGGTTAGATCTACTTCCAAAGTGGTGGGAGTAGATTCAGCGGGCGTGTTGTATTGGCAACTGCACGTTTACAGAAGAATTTATTCTTCGCTAGTGAGGAGGATATTGTGATCCATTGGGTTTCTAGGGTTTTGATACTGTCCCATTAGTGGTGGGGCAGGATGCATCTCCTGTTGGGTATTCATCACACCTTGGTGTGGAATAGGTTTTTGAAACACAGTCAAGGGTGGTTGTTTCAAATACTGTTGTGGGGCCTGTTGAGGGGCAGGCAGCACTGGAGGATGTGGCATGTTCATGGAATCTTTCATCTTTTTGAAGTCAGCAATTTGGGGGCAATGGTGAGTGTAATGGCCATGCTCACCAAA
Organism: Picea glauca; assembly: GCA_000966675.3. Lineage (NCBI taxonomy): Eukaryota > Viridiplantae > Streptophyta > Pinopsida > Pinales > Pinaceae > Picea > Picea glauca. The sequence continues at coordinate 558,989 of JZKD02S0506299.1, read as the reverse complement.
AAGAGCACAAGGGAAGTTCGTCCAGAGGATGTTATTGTTGTTCCTCCCTTGGAGTTTGTGTTTATTTTCCCCTTAGGGGTTCTGGTTACCCTAGTTCTAGTTTCCCCCAGCAGGGTGGTTTTGTTGGGGGTTGTTTCCCCCTGGTTCTAGGTTATTATTGTTTCATTTTTTTCCTTTCTTCTTGGCATTATTCAGCTAATGGGATGGATTTTCCGTATTCAGTTGTTCAAAATTTTGAAATTGTTGAATAGGAGAGGGTTGAATAAAGTTAACTCGAACATGTGGTTGTCCTTATGGAGGAGCAATCGGCTATGGAGGACACAGAAATGGAAAATACATATTATTTTGTGGCAATGATTCGTAGGGTGCATAGGAAGGCGTAGTGCTTTCACTAGTTCCCAGGTTATAAGCTGAGGTAGAGGGGGTACTTGAACTCGGTTGAGAGGTCGAACGCATCATGAGTGTCGACAAGGGTCCACTCATGGGTGGAGGAATGGAAATAGGGTATGGTTGTTGATAAGGAGGAGGGTAATAAGGTGGCCCTCCATATATCAGCAGATATTGGGGTGTACCATACACATGTGGTGGTTGGATGTATGGGTTGTGGTGTTTTGTGGTACCAATCAATCCATCCACCGCATGATACATCCCAGGTTTTTCCTAGTCGAATGGTATGGGTCTTGGCATGCCAGGTATTACTGTGTATAAGTGACCCGAATGAGCATAAATGAGGTCATATTGTTGATCCTTATTGATGGATTCCTCTTCAGTTTGGGGGAAGGTGGATGCCACATCTTTGGAAATGATAGAGACAAGTGATTTGAGAAACCAATCAAGACATTTTTATTTGGTGGTTTATGCTTTGCATAAATTACATCGTCAACACCATTCGTGAATGTGGTTGGCAATATGTGTAGTTGAGGTTTGTTTGCACTCAGAGAGTAGTTCTAAACCATTATCAGGATGAACTGGTAGTTGAAAGAAGGCCAAAAATGTTTTGGCCAAGGATTCAAAAGTTGTGTGAGTTGTTGACTTTTCATCCACATACCATTTGGTTGATGGACTAGTGAGTGTGCATTGAAATAACCTTAAATGGATGGAGTCGTCCATGATGTTGTTTGAAGATCACTATAAGTGGAAGTTCATGACATGGTTGGTGGGATCTTCCCCTGATTTTCCTTCAAACTTGGGAATGTTTGAAGGTAGTTTGGTAGGCATATTGGACCATGTGGGGTCATGCAATATAGGGTCATTCATGAGTTTACCCAAATCAGGGATATTGAGGGAAGCCAAATACGGCATGGGGGGTGGTGGTGGAGGATTAGTTCCATCCATGGTGTGATCAGGTTGTGTACCTGACCCTTGAGGGGGGTTTGGTGGGGTTGTACTTCTCCCTTGAGAAGAAGTTTTCCCCCCGCCTCCTTGTGAGGGAGAGCTAGTGGATGGTTGTCCTTGGGAATTGGACCCAAGTAAAGTAGAACCAAGTAAATTTGATCCCAAAATAGTAGCACTCACAGGGGTGTGAGATGGTTGATTCAGTGAGTTGGCGAGACTAGGAACCCCTCCTAGGATAGGAGGGAGATTTTGCAATCATTTGGAATGACGGGGATTCTATGGGTCCCCTATGATGTCTGAATAGCAAAGTGAATGTGTGCAAATGGTGATGAGAGCAATACATTAACAAGAGACTTGTGCAATTTGGAACTTCACAATATATCTCACAATCGCATGTAATCAAATGAGCATCATACATAAATCAACTGAAAAGAAGTATGCATGTGGGTAGGTGGATTTTGTCTGCGTGGGAGAACAAAGAAAAAAAAATGCTCGTGACCTATAAAGACGTAACTTCCTTCCTCTCAAATAGAACTGGACCTTCCAATAGCACTCAATAGTGGGGTCTAAATCCACTGGAAGAGGAACTAGTGAAGGATGAAACAATTAGTTATAATGAGGGGTAGAGACTGCATATCTAGAAAGAGTTGGCGATACTTCCCAATAGCCACAAAAAATCTAATCAAGGTGCAATTGCAGCCCACAATTTCCACCTGGGTAGATGTCCTAAATTTGGCCACTAGGTACCTCGTTCAAAGTGCAGCATTTATATTTTCGGCCTCAAAAATTGGTCATGGGCTGGATCCCTTCCAAGAGTTGGGTGACTCAAGGGGGGACGCACAGAACAACCGGACCTTAGCCTTCGACCCTTCATGGGTATCTCCATGCCTTATGGTGTTAGGAACACTTGAATTGGAGGATTTAAAAGTTCCCTAATTGTCAACTTCTAATGTTTGAAGATGTGAGAACCAGATAACGGGGGGTTATTTGGATGCCTACCCCCAAGATCCTACCTAGAATAAAAATTTATTTTGGCACCTCGTGTGGAGGAAAACTTAGTGATTTTTAGAAGATTTTTAGATGTGGTTGGTTGAGATATTGGGGGTGTGAACCAATCTCATTTGAGTTAAGTGAGTGTGGATAATTTCTTCAAGAAATAGTGGGACATTTCGGAATCCTTTTGGAGGAAGCCTACTTCAACCTCCACAATTCGAGATGAAATTATGTGAGTGAGGAGTGACTTTGTGTGTGAGCAAGTGAAAAAATGTGCCAAATTTTTAATAAGTTAGGCGTCAATTTGCATCATGTGGACTTCATGTTGTCCTTACAAATCTTTATTACCTATCTTGCTAGATGTCATTGGTACAACCTTGCAAAATTTTTAAATCCCTAAAGAACTAGCATGTGGACATATGGGTCCTTACCAATCCTTTAAACTCCCTAATGTGATTTAATCTAAGAAATGTTTTGAAAAACTATCTTAGATTGCAAGCATGTGGGAATGTATGTGCCCATTACTTTGATCTTTAAACTCTCCTAGTGATGTAAACTAAGAAAGTAACTTCAAAAACTATCATAACTTTGCAACATGTGGGCATGTATGGGCCCTTACAAATTTAAGATGTTTTGAAAAGAAACTAAGAGGAGCCCTAGGGGGGGTTTGTCCTCTCCTAAAGATTTTTTAAGGGAGATTAAATGTCCCCTTAATCACCTTTTATATTCTCAATATCACCCTATGGTGCAAGAGAAGAGCATACTCAATGATTAAAGTTTTATTTTTGGTCCTAATGCAAGTGTTTTTTATATGTGATAGCAAAAAATCTTAACTTAACTTTTAAAATCAAAATAATCCATCCATGTGGAAACTAAAGAAAAAGAGGAGAAATGTGGTTCCTTTTAAACCCCTAAGTGCCTATGTTTTGACTAACCTCTCATGTGGGAGAGGAATCTAAGTGTAGTGCATTTACAACTTGCATAAAAGCAAGATTTTGAAGGGTAGGGGACTTCAAATCATCACAAAAACTCTTACAATTTGGGAATTTTGGACAGATGTGTGGGGTACAGTTCATACATAGGTGCAGTGGGCGTACAATGTGCAAAATGCACAGAGAACCAAAGACATTTTGGTTCACAGTGCGCAGAATGCGCAGAGGAACGAAGTGTTGTTGGTGCACAATGATCGGAATGCACGTTTGTGGGTTGGAACACCCGCGCACATTCTAATAGGCGTCGAGGGGGGGGATTTTAAGTTGAATTCTCCTCTTCCAGCTCCAAACTTAGCTCTTTAAAGGTAAGGCTAGGCCGGTTATGGTTCCTGCAAGGAAAATGGGTCAAAAATAAGTGCTCAAACAACCCAAATAGGGAGGAAATTGACACCTTCTCCCCAGTATGGTCGCCAATCTGTTGTGTTTGTTTCATCACTTGGGTGAGAAAAACAAGGGAACTTACAAGTCTAGTTGGGCCTGCTAGATGAGACATAGGTTAGTGTATGAATTAAATAATCCAATCACATGAAATAAACAAACAACTAAGCTAGAAACAACTAAGGAAATATCTAAGGAAATAAAACTAAAATGCATAAGAAACTTTGAACCAAAATCAATCAACCAAATGACAAATGATTATGCCACCAATGGATAACTATATTAGTTGGAAAACACCATAGAGAAAGGAGGACTTATGGGTCCCCTCTTCCTCCTTGGGAGGGGTCTTGAGTCCCCTACTTGAGAGATCTTCTTACAACGATAAACTAGAAAGCAAATGGTGAATAAATCCAAGCCTATTCCCTCAAGAGGTGAGGTGAATAGCTTATTGAGATGTTGCTAGAATGCTCCAAGAAGAAAACAGGTTTCTTGAGGGAGAATAGAGGAAGCATAACAATACTATGAGATTCTTAAATTCTTAGTGCACCCATGGCCTCCATTTATATCATGTCTTTGAGGAAATATCCAACCGGTTCTTAGTTTGGACAAGGGGCCCTTTAGGGCACCCTTAGGTCTTTGACCAACCCCCCATTTGAATTCAGCTCTGATTTTAGGGTCAAATCAAGTTGGGAGATGGTCCGAAAGTGGGTGAGGGACCTACAAGAACCATAAATGTGTCATTCACAAGAGTGTGCAGCTTTTCTCATACACAATCGTGCATATTGTGCATTGTGCACTCTACAGGCTTCTTTGGCCTGCACATTGTGCACGTGCTTCCTTTAGTGTTTCAACGCATGTCAATTTTTTGACCAGTTGTATAGTTTTTTCCCCTTGGAAATGCATTTTTGGTGTTGCAGGTGAACTAATAGGTGTTTGGAGATGTTGTATTTCTGTAAACATTAGTATGCAATGTTGCAGATGAAATTTCAGTGATAACAACAACCATTCATGGAATCAAAGGAAATGAATTTATCAAGGATTGACATTAAAAAATAAATGAATATGGATGGATGCATGGATTATCATCAATGGTCGGAATAGAGTATGAGTATAAGGATATCCTATTACTTGGTATCATCACATGTAAATACCTTAGCTACAAGTATTTAAGGACAAATATTTTTGAATGGGGATGATATGTTAGGACCATATGTGGGGTATATATGGGTTTGAATGTATATGTCATAGTGACTCTGACCACAAGATGAAATTCCAATGTAATATCCTTCCAAACAATATACACATTGTGGATATTCTTGGATGGGCTTCTAATAGAGTCTTCAACATTAGAGAGATCAATATTATGAAAGATGAGCTTGTTTAAAATCCCATCCATATAAATGATTCTCCATAATCCTACCAGTCAATGCCCTCCCAAAGTGATGATAATTCTTAGACACCCAACCTCCTAACTCCTTGGGCTTAGTTATAGATTGTCATTTTACTATTGTCATGAGTTTATGTTGCTTAATTATAGGGTTTTCATTTTTTTTATTCATTTTATTTCTTTATATGAATCATAAATATATTGGCATGTTTTTCTATAGAGGGTGAGAGGAGACATTGATAAACCATTTCCACTCAAGGATAATAATTTTCCTTATAGTAAGGTATCATATGTCATATTGAATCTATTTAATGTGTTTTATTATTTTATTTGATTTTTATGCCCTTTTACTAATCTAACATATTAGAAACATGTATGCAACCATCAAAAAGATTATTTTGTTCATCTCCCATACACAAGATCCATTGATTGACTTTGATTGAACCCTTTGGTAGTACACCTTATACATCCATATCAAATTCACATTAGGTATTACAATGAACATGCTTTTAGATCCATGGGTTTAGTTTTAACTTGTCAAATTCATAGCACATCACTAGATCTCTTGGAATCCACAGATTGTTTGGCTTCTAAGCTCCACATGTCATGGCATAAAGTCAAGTATTGCATTCAAGTACATTTTTTTTATTGTAAGGAATTGTAATTTCATGGTTTTGTAGTAGCCTAACTAGGTTTGAATTTTTATTTTGTATTACATGGCAAGGCTATATCATGGACACCCTACCCCAATGGTTTACATACTACAAGTCCACCTAGACATTGGTGTTCTAGTTTCTCCTCACATTAGTCATACTTTAATATAGCCTCACATGGGATGTTATTTCCTCCCACCACCATAATCACTTCAGAGGCACGCTCAAATATTGTCATTATAGTTGTTACAATTTTGAGTAGTTATTCTTCATTTGTCTCAGTCCAGCCTACATATAACATCGATCCCTCTACAAGTGCTATATCCCCATTTATTTACTCTACTAGTGTCACATCTACAATTATTACATCCCCTATTGTTACCTCTACTAGTGATACATCTAAAACAGATGTGTCCTCCATTCTTTCCTCGAATTACGATGTTCAATTGATGGCTTTAGCTCCTAGTTAGGAAAGCCAATATTTGCAATGGTCTTCCTGGGTTGGTCATCTGTTTGTCAAAATTATATTAAAAAATTAACTTATATATATATATATATATATATATATATATATATATATATATATATATATATATATTAAAATATATATATATTATATTTTTTATTTATAATTAAAATGATATATTTATATTATATATATTTAAAAAAAATTATATAAATGTATCAATATCTGGCACTGAATTGATAATTCCCTCGTCCACCTCGTGCGTTGTGTTAGCACCTGGTAAATTTCCTAGAGGTTGACAGTAGAAGAAATCTACTAAGGTAACTTTATCCAACCATTTTTGAAGCTGGGATCTAGCCCTTCCAACTTCAGAGAGGGATCTCTCTATTAGATTTAGCTATGTTTTCAATTTTAAATATTAGACTAGGTAAAGAAATAGGTCGGTTTTGTTGTCAAAATATTTTTCTGAATTGGTTGAGACAGTCTAAACATCCATTGGGCTATGGGGTCTATGCTTTAATAAAATATGAAATCTGAACCAGAACACAAAGGGAAAAACTTTCACAGGGCGAGATAATATAATCACTGGATTCTTTAGTAATTTAAATGATGAACAACAGAAAAGATGAGAAAGATAATTTCAACAAAGAAGCAGTTAAGAATTTCTTTATTGAAAACACCAGAAGATAAAACACTTAAATCTTTCGAGTCAGAAACAGGGTATACTAGATAAATCCTGCAACTTTCGTTACTCTTAAAGATTAGATTCAGAAGAAAAAAATGATGACAAAGCGAGAATAACATTCAACTTAGAGAGAAAAACATCACCAGTGAATACACGCAAGAATCCTTTAAAAGTGCCTCCTTTTTATTAATGGAAGATCTCAAAAAGATTACAGTCTGATAGCGTCATGGTGTGAAGATCAACAACCCTCAATACTTTTAAAGGTGAAGTATTTATAACTCAAATTACAAACGATCCTGTCATTAATGACCAGGACGTGCTAAATCTATTTTTAGCCTAACTAACTTAACAAATTTCCTAAATCTAGGAACTGCTTGATGATGTGCTGTAACTACACGTTGATTTCTGGGTGGGCCGTTGATGAAGCCTCTGCACGACTTCATCTGACTTGACAGCTGACTGGACCTGGACAGCTCATCTGCTAATCGATCAGATCAAAGATTTCCTCCCATCTAAGATGACTGGGCACGTTGACTTTGAGCAGCCTTTGATACACTTCGTCCATTTCTGTGTACTTGGCGAATGTAGGCTTTGTGAGGAAGATGTATCGAATCTCGTGTTGGATACTTATGTCCCACTGAAGGGCATCTAGGAATGCCTTGCCAGTGATGCTCCTTTGAATTCCTGCAAACTTTGAGTTGTCCTTAGCCACATCGGCTAATCTCTTCTTGTAGTCTGGGAGTGTCATAAATTTATCATTGATTACCTTCAGACCAGGAAGACCTTTCTTCTGGAGAGATTCAATCTTACTGAAGAATATTTGTACCCCCAAATCCATGGCCTGAACCTTTTCTTCCAACTGAAGCATTAATCCTCTCTTGGTCAAAACTCTTTTGACCTCAAGGATGGTCTATGTTCTGTCTTCAATCTTTATCTCTTCCAACTCTTCCTTGGTCTTAGAATTAAGGAACTTGATGATCTCGTTTGCCTGTGTTGGCATGTCTCCCAATTCTACTTTGATCTTCTCAATGGCCTGTTTGCTCCTCTGGACCAATTCATTCTGCTCAAACATGATCTAGATCATTGGCCATATCTCATTCATGGAATTAGTGATGTTTATCCATACACTCTCTTTAACCTCAGCCAAAGTCTTTCCTGCCACTATTTGCTTCTGTAGCTGTTGTAGCTCCTTCTTGAGCTGCTCTGTCACCTACTTTTCCTTGGAGAGGCTGGTCTGGAAGGAAGATTTGAGTTCCTGAAGGTTCTCAATTTCCTTTTTAAGCCTGCTGATCTCTGTTTCCTGCAGGTTCATCATCTCCATGGACTTAGCCAGGTAGGTTGTCTTCTCTTGTGATGTCAATGGAGTCGCGGATGGGACTTCTGTCACTGATGTTGTTCTCACTCCTGAAATTGGAATAGCACTCAATGGAATGACTTCCATTGGCTTCAGTTTCTCTTTCTCTTTTAATAACTTCTCCATCTCAGCTTCCATTTCTTTAAGCTGTGCATTCTGCTCCATGAGCAGCTTGAGCATCTCATCTTTCTCTCCTTCCTTCTCTGCTATCTCCTTCGCCTGTGAATCCTCTGTGGGAAGGAGCTTCAGTTGTTTCCTCAAGGAGGCTATGTCATCATTCTCCTTCTTGATCATTTCCTCAGCTGCTTTCACATTTGAAGGATCATAATCGATCTTGAGGACCAGCTCTTCCAAAGTCTTGATCCTATTGTCCTTTGCAAAGGATGAAATCTTCTCCAGCTTGAGTTGTGTTTGAACATTGTCCAGGGACACCTACAATTTGGACACAGAAGTGGAAGCATGCGCCAACGTATAGAAAACCATTTCCCCTATCTATTTGTGCAGATCCATTTGATCGGTCGAATGCACGTCCTTCGTCTGGAATGTGAAGCTGACCCTTTTATAATCAGTGATCACCTTGGGGTCTGGTACCTATGCCTGGAGAAATGCCATATGCATTCTTCCCTTCTCGGTGTCGAATTCCGATAGCAACCTATGTTGCACAGTCGACATCTGCTTCCAGAACTGGGCGCAAGTATTGTTGGTCACGGTCTGGTTCCTTTTCCTGATCAGCTCATATTTTTCAAAAATGCTCAACTTCGGTCCCACCTTACTTGGCTGGGTGTTCAAAGGAGAGTCTGTGGAATGCTTCGACAATGCTAGGGTAATGACCTTATGGAGGCTCGAACCAAAGGGTGGAATACCAACATTGGTCACTGTAGTCGACGGGGCTTCTTTTTCCCCGGTTGGGCCAGGAGCTGCAACGGTCTTAGGCCTCTTGGTATGCAGTTGGAATTCCTCGGAAGATACCTCAATGATAGGAGGAGATAAATATTGCCTCAACCTTTTCTCTTTTGGGACCTGTGGCGTGGTCGTTGGTGACACAGCGGTCGGGGGACCCTGCTGTTCCACTTCGACCAATGTGTTAGGATCCCACACTGTCTGATTTGCAAATTTTTCCACTTCAGGCCTAGCTTCATGAACATATGGGATGTTCTTGTTCTTCACCCTCATCTCTAAGATGATCCCATATGGATCATAATTCCATGGGAAGCTCATGGATAACTTCATCTCCCTCAACATCCTGTCTGCCTCTTGCCCAGTGCCATGATTGTTGCAAATGAAGGAGCCAATTTGCCCCTTGATTCTTAGTTGATGCTTTTTCTTCAATGACATGAAGTGGATATCATCGGAATTTATAATCTGCCTTATATATTCTAGAGAAAAAACCGTGACAGGCAGATACTTGGGTAGCTTATACGGTGCCAACTCGCACCCGTATACTCTGATCTCGGTGTAATCTTGATACAGATACCAATCCCCGATCTTTGTGTTGTTCGAGAGATGCAGGATCCTCTGAACTTCATTGTTTATCTGAGGCTCGGGCCTGCCACCTAACATACTTACCACAAGGTGGTAGAACTCGTCGATGAACTCCTTGGAACTGAAATCAGTGGAGTTGTGCTTGAGCAAGGAGGTCCATGTTGTGATCGCCTGACGTCTACCATCTCCATCCATCTTCTACATGGAAAAGCCAAATTTATCCGCCTGGAAGAAGACGAACAAGTATGCTAGTACCGATGAGTATCTAAACATGCCCTCCGTGCCGAAACTCATGAAATATTCGTGAATATTGTCTGCCAAGAATGTGCTGAAGTCAAACTGGGTGGTGGGATTTTCATCGGCAGAGAAGATGGATAGAAAACCCAGAATGGGTTCATCTACCCACTCATCAGAATAGTATCCTAACAAAGCACAAAGGGATGAGATGACATGGTTTCCCTTAGTCGATAACATGGAAGACAGATAAGGACGATTTGTGGAGGGAAATTGAGCGGATGGGGGAAGAAAAATCTCGAATATTTGAGCTCTTTGGGGGAAGGTCATTTTCTGGTATAATTCTGTGAGAATTTCCAGGTTGAATGGAGACGCAGAGTCAGCTCGGGGAATTTGCATCATCTAGTCTATGGATTTAGGTGTGATGAGAAAAAGGATCTCTCCGGATGAGGAGATGACGTCTCTTTGCTCGGGAATATAGTGGGCTTGACACTTAAGAGAAAACTTGGGAAACTGGTCGATCTGAGGGAAGAGGTAGAGGGGTAAATTGGACTCCCAGAGTCCAATTTCATCAATCTGGTCCAGGAAAACTTCCCTGAGCCACGACTGAAGGTCTGAGAAATCAAAATTGCATTTTGTATCTACGATTAATCGGTCTTTGTCGACCAGTGGGATCTTGTCCAGGTCGACAGGAGGCGGGAGAAACGGATTCTCCTCTCCTTCTTCTTGTTTGGGTTTTGGCGTCATTTCTGCAATAGTACCTGTAATAAAACACAACGTTAGTGGGGGTGACTGACTGTGGATGAGGACAACGGAATGTAACGGAGGAGTAAGCGGTGAATTTCTCTGGTGCGATGGGTGAATGGCGACAGTAAGGGGAAATAATGGTAGTTTTAAGTAAAATGGGGGTCGGTTGGGCGCGGGAGACAGGTCAGCCAGATAACGGATAGATTATTCAGTAATAAATGGCCAACGGATCACTTTGAGGGTCAGATGGCAGGTGACGGTGGCTGAGGGATACGGATGGGTGATGTGGCGGCTATCGATTGGAGGTAAAAGTCATAGTAAGGGGCTTGCCATGAGCGAATGGGGGGAAGGAATGACAGCAGTTATGGGACATGACCATTTTTGGAAAAGTGGAAGGTGACGTCCAGAGGTGACGTTGGTCTATCAGACAGCAGAAGATGATAGGACTAGGGGCCATTGGATCGCTTCCATGTATAACAAGGGACCCGCCAGAGGAATAAT
>JZKD02S0506299.1:535217-547464 GCA_000966675.3 Picea glauca | reverse complement strand
TCCACCATAGATCTGGGTGCCACGATTAAGACCTTTGATATGTGCAAGGAGCATAAGTGGGGAGAAGAAAACACATGTGCTGAGGAAAAACTTAGGATGAATGCATTTTATGGGTTTTTCCAAGGTTTTTCAAGTAGACACCACCATGGGGCTTGGCCAAACGATCTTTTAAGTATCTGAAACATGGTGCAACACTTACATCAAACTGGTTCTTATAGAAATGAAGCAACAAAGCAACTAGCCTATATTCTAACTTATCTTCCTATGACAATTAACCCAGATTAGACTGTTGGGTTAAAAAATGACTCTACCCTGGGGCTATCTGACCAAGATTAGACAGTTTGGCTAGATTTATTCACTGATCTAACCTAGACACTTTGGCTAAGATTAAACTGTTTAGCCAAATTCATTCACTACCCTATCAACATCAAATTTAAACAGAACTTGGCCATGCTTGAAAGGTATGGACCAAGTTACTATTATTGCATGGGGCTTTTATTGAAATTCTTTTATGCCCTCTTTTTCTTTCCTTTTTCTTTTCTTTTTCTTTTTCTTTTTCCTTTTTTCTTTTCTCTTTTTTCTTTTTTTTTCTTTTTTCTTTTTTTTCTTTTTTCTTTTCTTTTTCAAATTATTTGCAGAATGAAATATCATTTGTCAACAAAAAATACTAGAGATAAATAATATCCCAATTACCAGTTGATCCTATAAATTATAGGATGATAACAACAGCTCCACCTGGGGATGGTACTTTCCCTATGAAGTGCCAAGAATCTTGGTTCCTGCCATTCTGAAAACTTCTGCCTAGTAGTCTTCGTTGATTGATTGGTTTTATTCTCAAAAATTGGAAGAACAGTGGTCAGCAGCTTAGGGCCTTCTCTTCGGGCTTCAACCAACTGACTAATGTTATTCACTCAAAAAATGCAGGTGAAAAATAAAAATGGTATGTACAATGGTGAGTGGAACTCGAGCTTCTACTGAGGTGGCACGTAATTCTTTAGCATTCTGCCATTTACAGGTCCTCCTGGCAGATCTGTCCCATCAGCATTGTTTAGCAAGAAAGCGTTGTTCCCCCTAAATGCTTGAATCATGTATGGACCTCTCCACAGACTGTCAAATTTTCCATGCTTTCCCTTGTCTTCATTCCTGGCATCCCATCTCAGCACCAAATATCCGAGCTCAAAATTGTCCTCCTTTGTTCTTTTGTCAAAAATCTTCTTGATGCTTTCTTGGATTACCTGAGTCTTGTTGAAAACGTCTTCCCTAGACTGTTGCAAACGGATCATCTGGTTGATTCTTCTCTGTGAGTCATTTGGCTCAGCTTGTACTTCTTGAAGCAACTTCATGACAGCGACTCCTAAGGAAGTGGGGAAAATCGTTGTTGTTCCATAGACCAACTGGTATGGTGACATACCAATTGACCTCTTGGTGGTCAGTCTGTCAGCCCACAAAGCAAACACCAACTTGTTATGCCACGATTTCTTGTTTTCCTGCAACGTTTTCTTGATGATGTTTACCAAGGTTTTGTTTGAAGATTTCGCCAGCCCATTCCCCTGAGGGTAGTAAGCTGTGGAATGTCCCAAACCAATGTGATACTGGTTGCAGAAATCTATGAGTTTCTTCGACCGAAAAGCAGTTGCATTATCAGTTATAATATTTCTAGGACATCCAAAGTGAGACAAGATATTGTTTTCAAGGAATTTGATAATAATAGAATCATTGGTTTGCCTGCTTGGTACTGCTTCAATCCATTTGGTAAAATAATCAGTGGCAGTGAGAATCCACCTGTGCTGGCCTAAAGAAGGAGGGTGTATTTCTCCAATGAAGTCCAGTCCCCATTGCTGGAAAGGGGCTTCAACTGAGATCGGTTTCAGGGGAAGAGGAAGGAGTTTCCTTTTGCCTTCAAACAGTTGACATTGATGACATACAGCCACTTTATGATGTACATCAGCGAATAGGGTGGGCCAATAGAAACCGGCTCTGAGTATTTTGTTGGTTGTAACCTTCCAGTTCAGATGGCCACCACATTCTCCTGCATGAAATTCTTGTAACACTTTGTCAGCTTCATCTTTCAATAAACAATTTAATAGAATGCCTCTAGGATCTTTCCAATACAAATTGCCCTCTAGAATACAAAATTTTAAGGCTTTCAACTTTAAAAATCTATCTTTAGTCTTAGTCAAACCAGGGGGAGCTTGTAAATTTTGCAAAACGAATATAAGGTCTACATACCATGGAGAGTTGAGAAATACCTCTCTCACACTTGAAGTCGTCGTCTCGCCCTGTTCATCTGCTACAGCTAAAAAATTAATGTCAAGAGCATGGAAATTTGATTAAGCCATTAATTTTGCTAGGCCTTGACCCTTGATTAGTTTTGTAGGGTTAATCTCTATATCATATTCTAAAATGACAGCAATCCACTTTCCCCTTCTTCCATCCGGCTTTTCCTGGGTCAAAATGTCTTTTACTACTGCATTCGAAACATATGCAATGGTATGAGAATGGAGAATGTAGACCCTAAAATATTTAATAGCTTTCACCAAGGCAAAAGCTTGTTTCTCCATGATCTTGTAATTCAGAGCAGCATCTCTTAACGCTTTACTAAAGAAAGCTATGGGTTGTTCATACCCTTCACCGTTCTTTTGTAGTATGTTTGGAAGTGAAAGAAAAAAGATAAAAATCCTTAGTAAAATCAGGACTAATTAAGACAGGGGCCTCTGTGAGTGCTCGTTTGACTTGTTCGAAAGACTGTCTAGACTCAGAGTCCCATTTTATTTTTATATCCTTTTTTAGCATATTTGTAATGTTTCTAAGGAGCTCGGCCAGATTTGGAATGAATCTTCATAGAAAGTTTATTCTCCCGATAAAAGACTGTAATTCTTTAAGGTTTATTGGGTGTTCTAATTTTTGTATGGCCTCGATTCTACTGGGGTCAATTTTGATTCTGTCCTTGGATATGATGTGTCCTAGCAGTTTACCTTCCTCCAGCCTGAAAAATCTTTTCTTAGGATTTAAATAAATCCCAAACCTTCTACATTTCTCGAAGACTCGTCTGGGGTGTCACAGGTGTTCGTCATCAGATCAGGAAAACACAGTTACATCATCCAAATAGACGACAATCAACTTACCCGATTCTTCCACAAAGGCGATATCCATCACTCTCTGGAATGTGGCTCCTACATTCATTAGACCAAAAGGCATTTTCACATACATGAAAGTGCCCCATGGTGTGGTGAAGGTGGTTTTGTCTTGGTCATCCGGGTGAACTAGGATCTGATTATAACCCGAGAACCCGTCCAGCAGAGAAATTCGACTGGATCTGACCACCCTTTGCAAGATGTGGTCCATTTTGGGCAAGGGGTAATTGTCCTTCAGGGAGACCTTATTCAAATTTTGGAAATCAATGCACAGTCTGATTTCCCCAGATTTCTTACATGTAGGGACCAAATTAGAGACCCATTTGGAAAAACGCAAAGGGACTATGATTTTGGCATCGTACATTTTTTTTATTTCCTTTTCTATCAGAGGGAGCAACTTGGGATTTATCCTCCTAAGTTTCTATCTGAACAGTTTTTGGTCTTCCTTTATTGGAATCCTATGTTGTATGATGCTAGTATCATAAGCTTTCAAATCGTCATAACCCCAGGCAAAGACATCCGAATATTCTTTGAATAGCTCAATGTATTTGAGTTTTTTCTCTGGGAGTAATGATTTAGACAGTTTAGCTATCATGGGTTTCTCTTCAGTCCCTATATTATAGTCTTCTACCTCTTGTCCATGTGCTTCAATTTTGGGTTTTTTGGCTACGTCGTTAAAATCAAACAAGTCCTCTAAAGGAACTAGACCCCTAGGTAAAACGTTGCTTTTCAAATGTAAAACATCGGCATCCATTTCGTCATCGCCTAATTCTCCTGAATCTACGCTATTTACACTATCAATTTCAAAATCAGATCTATTTACATTTTCATCTTCGTTCTCTAAATCTACATTTGTACATTCAAAATCATTTTTACATTGCAAAAAGTCTTCGATTTGATCATCATTACCAAACACTTGCCAGTACCTAATATTGTCGGGAATGGTTGGTCTGCATTTCACCTCAACAGTGTATGGGCGAGACGGGCAGAAAGGAATCTTACATGTGGCTGTTGACGTGGCCAATCCGTCCGCCAGAATGTTTTGTCCCCTCGGCATTACCTGCAAGTCAACTTCAGTGAAACATCTAAGGGCATCAAGAACAGCATTCCTATAAGCTCTAAGACGTGGGTGTTTGGCAGCGTACTCACCTTTGATTTGCTTGATTATCAATTCAGAATCACCTCTTACCATAATTTGTTTAGAACCAACTCTTTTCAAAAGCTTCAGACCGAGCATCAAGGCTTCATACTCAGCAATATTGTTAGTGCATTGGAAATTTAACTTGTAAGAATGGTTTTCTGAATACCTGTTTCTGTGATTATGCATCCAAACTCCTGCTCCAGCTCCTTCTTTGCTTACTGCTCCGTCAAAATCCATGCTCTATAAATCTATCGGTAGCTCTTCAGTTATCACGTTTTTCATCCTTGCTACCTCAATGGTTTCTTGGCCTTCATCTTGACTAGATGTATCTTCTGCCAGCTGAGTATCTTGTTCTCCCATGTCACCATCATTGTACAAGATAAAAGAATCCAAGTCGGAATGCGCAGAGTAAAGAGGATAGTTGTGCAGTTTTTCTTGGCTACTGACCATGTATTTCATCAATGTTTCTCTGTATAGCCTTCTTTGTTGCCCGAAAACTGGGATAGTGGCATAAGACATGTCTAGTTGCAGGGTACCTCTCAGCTTAGCCCCCAAAGACTGGGATAGAAACATTCCATACTTCGGAGGAATGTCTGCAACCACCACATCCATTACCATGCTCTTCACAGGAATCTAAACTAAGGTGATGCATAGGTCCTTGATCAAACCAATACATCTAACTTTATTGGATTCGAATGAGTGTAAATCCTTGTAAGGTCTGGTGACCTCCAATCCCAGTTTCTCCATTACTTCTTTAGGCATCAGGTTGTGGGAAGCACTTGAATCTAGCATAGCGTTATGCAAGATCAGGTCATGTATATTTAGACTGATGTAAAAAGGAGCGACATCATCGATATCATCTCGACCATCTACTTCAGGTCCGAACAGAAGTTTGGGTTGATCATCAGTAAGGTTCAGAGTGTCTGAATGATTGGTTGATCCAATGGTTAAGGCCTTCATGCCTATGTCAAGTTCAATGGTCAGTGCTTTAATCACCTGTGAACGATAGACGTCTTTTTTCATCAACTCTAAAAGTGGGATGGGAATTTTTACTTTGGCTAATTCCCCCTCAAGGCTAAAGGGTGTAGGAGCTTTGCCTTGGCTCATCAATTCTGGTTTGTCCACCATGCTCTTTTGGCCAAAAGTACTTGGTGGATTAATAGGTGAAACCTCGGGCTATGACGATCTTTTCAGAATAGTAAGGTTTTTCTTCGTAGGAACTTCAACAATATTCTTCTCAGGAATCTTCTTGGTAGATGGCTCGGAGGCCTTCTTCGTTTTGATTACCTTCTTCGTTTCAATCGTCTTTTTTGGGGAACTCCCTTCTGTCTTTTTACTCCGTAGATTATATTGCCGGTGTACCTCCAAAATGGCATTTTTAAATGCCTGTTATTCTGCATCTTTAGCTTCTTCACTTACTTTTGTTTGGTTGAGAAGAAAAAGTTCTTKCTCTTCTTGGGTAAGGAAAATAGCTTCGTTATCGTGAATGCCCATGAGATTTATGTGAGTATCCTCTAGTTCCTCAATCACTTCCTCCCCTTCATCAGCATAATTTTCTTGCAGGGGATGTCTGATCTGTTGATCCGGACCTCTTTGCTCTCTTTGATCCCTAGGATCTCTCTGTCTGATTTGAGGGGGGTTTCTCTTGAAGTTTGGATTCTGAACCAGAGGAGCTGGTGGGTTTTCTCTTGGAGGATTTATGTCTGACACAGTAAGTATTTCCATCATTCTTTCCATTTCTCTGGCCAAAGAATCCAATTTGGAATATGAGGTTGATGTGGAAGGTTCTTCTTTAATTGTGACTCTCCTCTCTAACCTCTTACGTGCCCTTTTTGCCAACAAATTGGCCTCCACACTTATTGCACTTTTCTGCATGTCTTCCAGGGTGGTAGAATTTCTTTCCCTTAGTTGGTATGACATGTCAGTGTCAAATCCATCGGGGAATTTTATCAAGGCCAAACCCTGTGGAGGTTTGATTTCAAATGGGATTGTGTTGTACAGGTTATTGAAATGAGCGCAGTAATCTTGCACTGTCTCACCTTGATTTCTTCTAATATTTTCGTATTCTGACAAAATTTGCAGAGGGTTTTTCTTTACCTCCCATCTGTCTAGAAAACTCCTTTGGAATGTGGTAAGTTCAAGGACTGAGGCGGCGCGCAACCCTTTGTACCATTTTTTAGCGTCACCTGTCAAACTTTGGGCAAACAATCTCATTAAAATGTCAGCTTCGTCTACTTCATGCAGATCATAATAATCATTCATTTTATCTATGTGTTGTTGTGCGCTCAAAGGTCCTGTCACATCGAACTGTGGAAGTCTCGTTTGGTAGTCCTAGGGCATGGCATGAAGAGGTGGAGTCAACACCAAGGGAGCATATCGAGCTGCCATGATGTGTGGAGGAGATGGGATAACATACTGGATTATTAGTGAGGTAGTAATTGATGACGAGGACAAGGAGGGACTGGATAGCACTGAGGGAGTGATTTGTGGCTTCGCAGTGGGAGACAGAACTTCAGGGGTTCAGGATTGTAAAACGGTTGGGCCTAAAATGATTCCAGTCACAAAACTATCAGACCGTGTTCTAACCAGGCTCTGTTGGGAAAAGGTGTCAAAGTCAGGGTTTTGAAAGGTAACGAGCTCTCCTGAAAAGGAAAGGGACTTATGAAAGGGAGTGTGATTCACTGTGCCTTTAGCTATGGTCTTTTTCCTGAACAACTGTTCTGGGTTATTTGTCACTATTGCAGGTTCTGGGTCTGGATGAGATCAAGTATGAACTTTCTTGGGAGCCACATTTCTTTTTTATTTTTTTATATATATACTTTTTAGTTTTATGAGTATGAAAATAATATGTACAAATGTAAATCAACCTCTAAACATTACTTTCTTCTCAAATTCACAATCTTTCAGGAACAGACTTTCTTTTTAGGGAAAATAAAACGTGAAATTATAAATTTTTATGTTTTGTCCCCAGTATGGTCGCCACTATGTTAGCACTTGGTAAATTTCCTAGAGGTTGACAGCAAAAGAAATCTACTAAGGTAACTTTATCCAACCATTTTTTAAGTTGGGATCTATCCCTTCCAACTTCAGAGAGGGCTCTCTCTATTAGATTTAGCTATGTTTCCAATTTTAAATATTAGGCTAGGTAAAGAAATAGGTTGGTTTTGTTGTCAAAATATTTTTCCGAATTGGTTGAGACAGTCTACACATCCATTGGGCTATGGGGTCTGTGTTTTAATAAAATATGAAATTTTAACAAGAAACACAAAGGGAAAAACTTTCATAGGCCGAGATAATATAATCATTGGATTCTTTAGTAATTTAAATGATGAACAGTAGAAAATATGAGAAAGATAATTTCAACAAAGAAGCAGTTAAGAATTTCTTTATTGAAAACACCAGAAGATAAAACACTTAAATCTTTCGAGTCAGAAACAGGGTATACTAGATAAATCTTGCAACTTTCCTTACTCTTAAAGATTAGATTCAGAAAAAAAAATGATGACAAAGTGAGAATAACATTCAACTTAGAGATAAAAACATCACCAGTGAATACACGCAAGAATCCTGTAAAAGTGCCTCCTTTTTATTAATGGAAGATCTCAAAAAGATTACAGTCTGATAGCGTCAGGGTGTGAAGATCAACAACCCTCAATACTTCGAAAGGTGAAGTATTTATAACTCAAATTACAAACGATCCTGTCATTAATGACCAGGACGTGCTAAATATATTTTTAGCCTAACTAACTTAACAAATTTCCTAAATCTAGGAACTGCTTGATGATGTGGTGTAACTGCACGCTGATTTCTGGGTGGGCCATTGATGAAGCCTCTACACGACTTCATCTGACTTGACAGCTGACTGGACCTGGACAGCTCATCTACTAATTGATCAGATCACAAAGTTCCTCCCACCTAAGATGACTAGGCATGTTGACTTTGAGCATCCTTCGATAAACTTCGTCCATTTCTGTGTACTTGGTGAATGTAGGCTTTGTGAGGAAGACCTATCGAATCTCGTGTTGGATACTTATGTCCCACTGAAGGGCATCTAGGAATTCCTTTCCAGTGATGCTCCCTTGAATTCCTGCAAACTTTGAGTTGTCCTTAGCCACATCAGCTAATCTCTTCTTGTAGTCTGGGAGTGTCATCAATTTATCATTGATTACCTTCAGACCAGGAAGACCTTTCTTCTGGAGAGCTTCAATCTTACTGAAGAATCTTTGTACCCCCAGGTCCATGGCCTGAACCTTTTCTTCCAACTGAAGCATTAATCCTCTCTTGGTCAAAACTCTTTTGACCTCAAGGATGGTCTATGTTCTGTCTTCAATCTTCAGCTCTTCCAACTCTTCCCTGGTCTTAGAATTAAGGAACTTGATGATCTCGTTTGCCTGTGTTGGCATGTCTCCCAATTCTACTCTGATCTTCTCAATGGCCCGTTTTCTCCTCTGGACCAATTCATTCTTCTCAAACATGATCTGGATCATTGGCCATATCGTGTTCATGGACTTAGTGATGTCTGTCCATACACTCTTTTTAACCTCATCCAAAGTCTTTCCTGCCACTGTTTGCTTCCAGAGCTGTTGTAGCTCCTGCTTGAGCTGCTCTGTCACCTACTTTTCCTTGGAGAGGCTGATCTGGAAGGAAGATTTGAGTTCCTGAAGGTTCTCAATTTCCTTTTTAAGCCTGCTAATCTCTGTTTCCTACAGGTTCATCTTTTCCATGGACTTAGCCAAGTAGGTTGTCTTCTCCTGTGATGTCAATGGAGTCGCGGATGGGACTTTTGTCACTGATGTTGTGCTCACTCCTAAAATTGGAATAGCACTCAATGGAATGACTTCCATTGGCTTCAGTTTCTCTTTCTCTTTTAATAGTTTCTCTATCTTAGCTTCCATTTCTTTAAGTTGTGCATTCTACTCCATGAGCAGCATGAGCATCTCATCTTTCTCTCCTTCCTTCTCTGCTATCTCCTTCACCTGTGAATCCTCTGTGGGCGGGAGCTTTAGTTGCTTCCTCAAGGAGGTTATGTCAGCATTCTTCTTCTTGATCATTTCCTCAGCTACTTTCACGTTTGAAGGATCATAACCGATCTTGAGGACCAGCTCCTCCAAAGTCTTGATCCTATTGTCCTTTGCAAAGGATGAAATCTTCTCCAGCTTGAGTTGTGTTTGAACATTGTTCAGGGACACCTACAATTTGGACGTAGAAGTGGAAGCATGCGCCAATGTATAGAAAACCATTTCCCCTGTCTGTTTTTGCAGATCCATCTGATCGACCGGATGCACGTCCTTCATCTAGAATTTGAAGGTGGCCCTTTTATAATCAGTGATCACCTTGGGGTCTGGTACCTATGCCTGGAAGAATTTCATATGCATTATGCCCTTATCAGTGTCGAATGTCGATAGAAACCTATGTTGCGCAGTCGACGTCTACTTCCAGAACTAGGCGCAAGTACTACTAGTCAGGGTCTCGTTCCTTTTCTTAATCAACTCATATTTTTCAAAAATTCTCAACTTCGGTCCCACCTTGCTTGGTTGGGTGTTCAAAGGAGAGTATGTCGACTTCTTTGGAAATGCTGGGGTAATGACCTTATGGAGGCTCGAACCGAAGGGTGGAATACCAACATTGGTTACTGTAGTCGACGGGGCTTCTTTTTCCCCGGTCGGGCCAGGAGCTGCAACAGTCTTAGGCCTCTTGGTATGCAGCTAGAATTCCTCAAAAGATACCTCAGTGACAGGCGGAGATAAATCTTGCCTCGACATTTTCTCTTTTGGGACTTGTGGCATGGTCGTTGGTGACACAGTGGTTGGGGGACCCTGTTGTTCCACTTCGACCAATGTGTTAGGCTCCCACACTGTCTTATTTGCAAATTTTTCCACTTCAGGCCTAGCTTCATGAACATATGGGATGTTCTTGTTCTTCACCCTCATCTCTGAGATGATCCCATATGGATCATAATTCCATGGGAATCTCATGGAGAACTTCATCTCCCTCAGCATATTGTATGCCTCTTGCCCAGCGCCATGATTGTTGCAGATGAAGGAGCTAATCTGCCCCTTGATTCTTAGCTGTTGTTTTTTCTTCAATGACACGAAGTGGATATCATCGGAATTTATAATCTGCCTTATATATTCTAGAGAAAAAATCCTGACAGGCAGATACTTAGGTATCTTATGCAGTGCCAAATCGCACCCGTATACTCTGATCTCAGTGTAATCTTGTTACAGATACGAATCCCTAGTCTTTGTGTTGTCCGAGAGATGCAGGATCCTCTGAACTTCATCGTTTATCCGAGGCTCGGGCCTGCCGCCTAACATACTTACCACAGGGTGGTAGAACTGGTTGATGAACTCCTTGAAACTGAAATCAGTGGAGTTGTGCTTGAGCAAGGAGGTCCATGTTGTGACCGCCTGAGGTCTACCATCTCCATCTATCTTCTGCATGGAAAAGCCAAATTTATCCACCTGGAAGAAGATGAAAAAGTATGATAGTACTAATGAGTATCTAAACATGCCTTTCATGCTGAAATTCACGAACTGTTTGTGAATATTGTCTACCAAGAATGTGCTGAAGTCAAACTGGGTGGTGGGCTTTTCATCGGTAGAGAATATGGATAGAAAACCCAGAATGGATTCATCTACCCACTGATTGTAATAGTATCCTAACAAAGCACAAAGGGATGAGATGACATGGTTTCCCTTAGTCGAGAACATGGAAGATGGATAAGGAGGATTTGTAGAGGGAAATTGAGCAGATGGGGGAAGAAAAAGCTCGAATATTTGAGCTCTTTGGGGGAAGGTCATTTTCTGGTATAATTCTGTGAGAATTTCTAGGTTGAATGGAGATGTAGAGTCAGCTCAGGGAATTTGCATCATCTAGTCTATGGATTCGGGCATGATGAGGAACAGGATCTCTCCGGACAAGGAGATGATGGCTCTTTGTTCGGGAATATAGTGGGCTTGACACTTAAGAGCGAACTCGGGAAAATGGTGGATCTGAGGGAAGAGGTAGAGGGGTAAATTGGAATCCTAGAGTCCAATTTCATCACTCTGGTCCAGGAAAACTTCCCTGAGCCACGACTAAAGGTCTGAGAAATCAAAATTGCATTTTGTATCTGTGATTAATCGGTCTTTGTTGACCAATGGGATCTTGTCCAGGTCGACAGGAGGCAGGAGAAATAGATTCTTCTCTCCTTCTGCTTGTTTGGGTTTTGGCGCCATTTATGCAACAATACCCGCAATAAAACACAGCGTTAGTGGGGGTGACTGACTGTGGATGAGGACAACGGACTGTAACGGAGGAGTAAGCGGTGAATTTCTCTGGTGTGATGGGTGAATGGTGACAGTAAGGGGGAATAACAGTAGTTTTAAGTAAAACGGGGGTCAGTTGGGCGCGGGAGACAGGTCATCTGGATAACGGATAGATTATCCAGTAATAAATGCCCAACGGATCACTTTGAGGGTGAGATGGCAGGTGACGGTGGCTGAGGGATATGGACAGGTGATGTGGCGGCTATCGATTGGATGTAAAAGTCATAGTAAGGAGATTTCCACGAGCGAATGGGGGGAAGGACTGATAGCAGTTATGGGACATGACCATTTCAGGAAAAGTGGAAGGTGACGTCCAGAGGTGACGTTGGTCTGTCAGACAGCAGGAGATGATAGGACTCGGGGCCATTAGATCACTGCCACGTATAACAAGGGACCCGCCAGAGGAATAATACCATTCTGAACCCCTCCCCCTCAGTTAAAAGTAGATCAGTCAGGGGGGTCTGAAATACATCTTGGGTCGTTGATTTGCACGCCTGCCTCTAAGCCGCAGATCTTTGCACGCTTTTTATCACTCATTCTGGACCCCCCCTTCCATTAAAAGAAGAATGGATGGGAGGGTCCGGAATCCAATGCTAACCATAGATTTGAGTGCTTGATCCTGTGTCGTCCCGATGAGCGCGAGTCTTATCATAGATTCCAGA
>JZKD02S0506299.1:507644-532306 GCA_000966675.3 Picea glauca | reverse complement strand
GAAGAAGAGTACCCCTAGCGTTTGGCTGGGAGGTACCGGTGAGCTTTCTTTGGTCGGCAAGCAGAAGCGGCACGGAGCGAGGGAAGTGGCACAGCACGAGGGACGTCTCCGAAGCAGGCGTGTGGCCAAGGTATGATTTTAATGGTAAAGTAGAAAGTAGTTTTATATTCAGCAAAATGATTGTTATAGGGGATAATATGATGAGATTGGTCGGCATTATGGTTGCAATTTCGATCCGCAACGATATGGTAGAGTTTGTTTATATTCTGATCATGTGTCACCGTATTTATTCTGTCATGTGTTTGCATTTATATGTATTAGGTGATGTTGTTAAATTCTTATTTGTTATTTCCTATTGCACTTCGCCATTCATAGACGTAACGAAGGGGGTCGTTACAAATATATTGTGGATATTTATCCCCTAAATCTTCGTCCCTGTCCATCTACAACACTACCTTACACACAATCACTCATGGGGGATTCTCCATTCTCAAAAGTCATGTTGATGAATGTATTCCAACTCTATTTTTCTATTTACAATTGCACCAATGCCTCTAGTTAGTTTTAGAATGAGGGTTTCTATAAATAATGTTTACCTTGTGTTTTATTTGATGTGAAATACATGATCCAATGGCCCCTAGTGTAAGTGTTTCTATCCAAATCCCCAGATTGAAAAAAGTAGCACTTCTTGTGTATCTTTATGAAGGATGAAGAAGACTTAAATATGGAGGATGTAAAATAAGAGATGAAATCCAAAATTGTTTAAGGAAAAAATTAGTTGGTGGATGGAGAATGAATAGAAAATACAATAAGACTAGAAAATACTTGAAGAAGTTGAAATCCAATAGGATGATGTGAATTTAAAATATGATGGTATTATCTGAAAAGTAAGAGGAATAAAAGATCAACAATTTGACCATATAATTATACGAGAAAATGGGAAGGATGATAAGGACATATAACATGAAGGAAAAAATTCAAATATAAAACATTATGAAGGAATAATATGGTATAATCAACAATATTCATGAAATATTGCACCAAAGATTAATTATGTGACATGATATTATCAAAGGTAAACAACTACAACAAATTTGAGAAGCTACAACAATACATGCAATCAAAGGAGACAAATTTATCAAGGATTGACATAAAAAAGAATTGAATATGGATGGATGGATGGATCATAATCACTGGTCGGAAGAGAGTATGAGTATAAGGAGATCCTATTACTTGGTTTCGTCACATGTAAATATCTTAACTACACTTCTTCAAGGACAAATAGTTTTGAAAGGGGATTCTATGTTATGACCATATGTGGGGTATATATGGGGTTGAATGTATATTTCATAGTGACTCTAACCAAACCTCCACACATGCCACATGCACAAATCCATGTTTCCCTCCACATATATTTTAATCTATGTTAAAAGATGCATGTGCATCAATAATGTCCATGTGCTATTAAAGTGTGTACATTCCTTTATGAAAAAACAAATTAAAAAAAATGATGTCCTCTAATATTTCAATTTCTTCAACCCATGCCCTATCTTTTCCATCTTTTTCTAAGAGTAATAGTTTTGTTTTGTTTTGTATTCATCCTAGATTTGATTAGGACAAGCACAAGTTTGGTTGGCATTACCGATATTTATCCTTTTCAATAAATAAGTTATAATTTCAAGGTAGGTTTTACGTCAAATGTTAAATTTATATTTTTTAAATGACATAAATATAAATAAATTGTAAAACTATTATGTTATTGTTTAAATACAATATTTATTATACTAGGATGGAGCAAATTCATGATGCAAACCCAAACCCAAATCCCAAAATAGGGAAAATTATAGGGGGTAAATTTCACCCATGGGCTAATTTTCCATCTTTTTTTACCAAGAAACCTAGATGGTAACTTAGTAATACTAGAGAGTGATTCTGTGTTTCCTTGGCCACTTCACTGAACACCATTGTTGCTTCCATTGGCCATTCCCATGGCCAATTATCTAATATGTCTGAGAACATAGATAAGATGAATTAATACTACTTAACTAGCATGAGTAAGGAAGAGGTGAAAGATATACATATTTCCAAATAGATCAATGTTCAATTGTTTATTAACCCTAGAACCAACTAACCCCTTGATTTCGAAAGAAAAATCAAAGCATGAACAAGTCCAACTTCTATATATTCAAGTACATGGATGAATATGTGGTTCTCGGTGTTTTCACAATCATTCTTGTAATAACAGGGAAGTTCCATTGTATTTGTAACATACCCAACCCTCAGTCGGGTCACGCCACTAGTTAAAAAGATCCCCTAAAATTTATGATACTAAATTTAAAATGCATAAGTAATACAAAACATGTCATTCAATCTCCTTTAGTTGTCCATGCTAATTAAAAACATAAACACATCTACTCTCAATGTGCAACATAACAACTAAGTGTAGGTAGCATCATCGAACCATAAAATATAGATTTATATGCATCAATTCTAATCTTAGCAAGTAAAATTTAACAAAACAACTAAGAGTAAATTGCACAACGATTGTATCAACATTTCAATATGAATAACTCAACCTGTTGCAAAGGAAAAACGTCCACCCCAATCGTAGCCTTGTTGTTCCATTTCTCAATAGAAAGACACCCCCGAGCTAGGGCTATGAATCCACAAGAGTCAAAGATCACTTAGGCTAGATAATGTTCCCCTTTTAGTAGTTAAACTCTTAGCTAATTCCAGTCCACCAACACATTGTTACAACAAATTTTGCCTCACTCGATGCAACTTGCTTATATGGCCTTCCATTTTCCCTCTACAGACTTCAAGTCCCTTTTTGTTCATTCCAGAGCCAAAAAAAACATAGTTTTCCACATATGCGCACCCTATCAGTTATACAACAAGAATATATGCATGTTGCTCCATTGTAGCTCATGTAAATTGGGTTTGGTGCTCAAAATTAAAAATTATGTCGGGTTTTCATGCCATGTCACGAGATCCATGATCCTTGACCTTCCACATACTGGAAATTCTCTGACTCATCCCTTCAATTCCATTTGAAGGCTATAAATTGAGCCAGATCCAACCCTTGAAATTCAACTTTGAGATAAAATACACTGTAGAGAAATTTCACTTCATGTCGAGTTTGCATCCCTTTGTCCTTGAAAGTATGAACTCATTTTGTTCAATCCCCAAACTCTTCCTTCTTTTTGATGGAGAACCTCATTGACTCCTATATATGATCTTGACTTTGGTGGAGGATTGAAGTGGTGGAGGCTCAGCTGGAGGGACTTAGTTTCTCAGTTATAATATGTGTTGTTACAAAAGTTTGTCACCAATGTACTTCTGCTAATTATTTTACTAGAAATACTATTTTCTCGTCCAATTGATATCTTGCAAATATTTGAATTATTATTACATGGGTGTATTTTTCATGTATGTTAATGGATTATGCTAATCTGTATGCAAACATTATATATTATCACCATATGCTTGTGTATATTTTTTTTTAAGGACAAGTTGCAGGTATAAATCTTTGGGTCACGTGCTCAATAGTGGTCTTCTTCGAATGTTTGGATGAGGTAGGTTCTTAGCCTTGTCTTGTTAGCATTTCATTTATATAGCATACTTGGGATTAGAGTTGATTTATGTGTGTCTTTCCGTCTGTTGTGGAGTACCCCTAGCCATAGAGATATTTTCCTCACAACAGAATTGGCGACCATACTAGGGATGATCTCCTTTTTTGGGGTTTGGAGTGTTTTTTTTCTTGGTTTGCTCTCCGTTAGCTTGAGTTTCCTTGTCACATGTTGCTTGACAACTTGTTTTTTACCTTGCATCTAAGTTTCTTGGCTTATCCATTTCTCTAGTAGTGTTGTACTGGGTATATGTGGTTTTTCCCTTGACAAATTCTTATATACACGAGTTGTCTTCCTTTAGGGAGTGTATATACGTGATTTTTGTTGAAACAGTCGTGTACATCATCTCTTTAGTCTTGTTGACTGAGTTTGGTGTTTTTTGGGTGAGTTTGGTTGGTTGTTGAGTCTTCTTGGGTCTCTGTTCTAATTTTTAAGTGCCTACAGAGTGATAGGAAGCTCTTTTTGTTGTTGAATTTTTGGGTGGATTTTTTTCTTCTCATCTTTTTCATTGGTTGTCCTTTCACATTGGTCTGAGTGTTTTCTTCTTGATATCCTTCCTAGCTTGTCTCTTTTTTTCTTGTAGTAGGCTCTACCTGTGAAGTTGTTATTCAGTCCTTGCATTTTATTTTCTTTATATCGAAAATACAAAAATATTTTCTTATATGCATTATGGAATTTTCACTTTTGATTACTTTGCATTGATTTTGACACATTGGGAGAGATTGCATTTCATTAAAATTGTAGAGATTGCATTGGAAAGATTGCATTTAGAAGCATACCATCTCGTTGAAATTCAATAGTAGTACTTAGAAGTGTTTTTATATTTTCTTCTTTTTATATGATGAGTCGTAATACCATCAATTTCATGACCACGCCTCTTGTGTAAGCATAAGCCATTAAAATTAACATTGATTAATTAAAATTGATTAGAAACAATTTTATTTTTCAGGGTGCACAAACAAGTACAGGAAATAGGGCCTTGGAATAGGATTTTGTGAGTAAACTTCTCCAAGGTTATTAAACTAAACATATGTGTCTAACCAGGGAGTGGTGAAACCCATTGTGTAATCAGTGACGTCAGGAGGCTCCAGTCACACCGAAGTTAAGAACGAGGTCGCGTGAAGTTGGTTGTAGAGATAACCCTCTAATACCTTCTTAGAGTCAGAGATATTTCTGGGGTTCTATTCATATTTGGGGGTTTTTCTAGTACCTTTACCTCCATGAGAGGCGATGTTTTCGATATTTCAGGATTTCTTACCCTACCCATACGATGGACTGAAATTGTGACTATTCTCCTGCACAATGGTTATATTGTGGTGACTCTATTTGCTTAACATAGGTAGCCACATAGGTTACTTGCAAGTCTTATTTTGCAAGTACCCTCAGTCATATAAGGTTCGAACAACACACAACCTTTATGGAGTATTACCTCTCTGAGGGGATCTAATCGAATTTGTTGTTAATCCCATGAGGGCCCTTATAATTGATTCTAATACCTCCAATATTTTGAAGGGAGTCTCGGGCCCCTCTTGGTGAGACATACCTACTCTAGTTCGGGAGGCCCCTTTCAACCATTATATCTTGTTTGTGTACAGTGGCCTTTTGATTTATTTAGGAGTGTTCTCTCTGATTATTAGTTGGCCTTAGGATTTTGTATGGCATCGTGAGTTTTGATTTCTATTGTTGGTGGAGCCCTTGTGACTCCATCAGTTAGCGCTACCCAACCCATGGTATTTGCTTAGTCCATGGGGATGAATATTTTTGTATTTTTGAGTGGTATGTTGAATCATTATAATCATCCAATGTCTTGGGCCTCTAATCCTTTCTCTTTTGGTATGTCAGACATGACTCTGCACTTGTCATCCTATGTTTCATCGTCTTATGTGAATCCTAGTTTTGGGTTTGGGGGCATGATGCCTCCTTATTCTCCTTTTTAGGTTGGTGGGAGTCACATCCCTCAACCAACTCTTATGGCAGGAGGTTGGAATCCTCCTTCCACTAGACCCAATCCTAGCTTCTATTTTCTAGAATCGAGTGCTCAAATGGGCGGTCCTTCTACTTCCTACATCTCGTCCATCTATCCTTTTTCCGCTATGATGGTTCCTACAGGCGCTTTTCTCATGGTGAACCTCCCTCTGTCCTTTGGTATTTCATATAGAGGGAGAAATTTTTATAGTATGGGAAACCCCCTTCACAGAGTTCCTTTATCTAGGGGAAATGTATATCCTCACATGAGTAACCCATGTCATGTCACTTTCTCCTCGCAAGTGGCTTCCTCGGTGATGATGCCCTTACAAAATTTTATGAATCAATTGGGAGGAGGATACTACCCTACTAGGCAGGGCCATGGTGTATAAAAAAAATCTCACTTGGCTTGCGATCTCTCAAAATCAGTCTTTCTTAGGACCATGGTCTTATATGTCGCATCCATCCACTACAAGTCATGCTAGAAGCACAAGTCCATTCATTGCGAGTCATAATGGAATTAATTTACCAACCTATGTTAATCATGTTGAAGACTTGCAACCAGTCGCTGCATGTCATGATGGGGGCACAACTCTAGTCAGAGATAGTCACATTGCACAAGCATCACCAACCTTTGCAAGTCATGTTGGAAATGAGCTACTAGCCCCTACAAGTCATGTTGGGAGCATGCCACCGACCAATGAAAGTCATGATTGGGGCATTGATACGATTCAGAAGCCTAGACGTATAGGACGTAATCCCAAGTTCCTGTGTATACTTTGCAAAGGATATCATCTAACTTGTTTGTGACCTACTATTGTTGCAGTATAAGAAGCGTGGTCCTTGTCTGATAGCCCTTCAGGTTTTGAGTCGTCTTTGGTTTCCCAACATTCTAATCCTTCTTTGGTCGATACATCATTCATGCCAATGTAGTTTTCGGCCGACACCACTCCTGATTTCAGGAGTGATGCGTCTCTTAACTTTGTTGTCTCGAATCCTATTCAACCAGTGGTCGTTCCACTGCAATTTTCTGTCGACACCACTCCTTCTTTGGGGAGTGATGCATCTCTTGACCTTATTGTCTCGCATCATGTTCAACCAGCGGTCGTGTCGATGCAATTTTCAGCCTACACCACTCCTGCTTTGGGGAGTGATGCATATCTTGACCTTGTTTCCTCATATCTTGTTCAACCAGTGGTCGTGTCGATGCAATCTTTGGTTGATCCCACTCTTCTCTTGGAGAGTGATAAGTCTAAGGAAGTGACATTTCCAATGCAATCTTTGATCAATCACACTCTTCTTTTGGGGGGTGATGCATCTTTCGACCATGTCCTTAGAATTTCTAATTATGTACCTTTTGTACAAGGGAGCATTCCACTCTCTCCGAGTATGCTCCCTCCAAGTCCTAGGATGGTTTCCTTTGATTGGAAAAACCTTGTAGAGTCTCGCCTTCCTTCTCTGCAAGGATCCTCTGCAAGCATTTTATCCTCCTCGGCTTGGAAAATTTCGGTTCTCCCAAGCATGTGTCAGCTACCAGTGAGTGGTTGGATTTCCACAGAAATCCTACATGGGAGCCTTGGCCTCCCCCGTGATATGTTGCTTAGAAAAACATCCTAGAGTCTTAGTTAAGCCCTTTTTAGACTCCAAAAAATGAAAAGATTGCTGAGTGAACTTGTCACTTTCACACTTGTTAAATGGTTTTGAAAGGGAGTCTATTTGGTATAAGTTTAACCCTTTTCCAGACCAAGTATACTACTTGCGATTGAGGAATACTCTAGTCACCATTGGCTAGAAGAGTTCTCCTGGGTATTATTTTATATTTTTGGGGGCCTAGAGAACTAAATCTATGAAAAAGGACATTTGTTGAAGTTAAGTTGTAATTGCATTCCATCATCCTACTTACATCATTCCACCATCTTAAAAGATAAATATGCAATTCTAAACTAAGTTTTTGGCTAGCAGAAAGACAAAAACATATGGATACTCAATTAAATGAAATCATAACCATGTAAAGTGTCATTGAATTACACATACATGTGTTTCATATAGCTTGTTGTGAAATGAAGGTGAGCCTATCACTTATATAAAAAACAAAATTTATTATCATTTAAAATAAGAAGATATATAAAGGATAAGATTAATCCAAAACTTACGTATCAATTCTCATGAGAATTCAAGAATACAGGGAAGTCATGAGAAATATAAGCATTCGTACATATAAAGAATCAATTTCTTTTAAAAATGGCCAACATGCTTCTCGTATTAAATGTACACAAATATTTGCATGTCATCAAATCTTTAAAAAAATCCCTTCTTACTTATTATTTATACAAAAATGCAAGAATAAATAGGAAACTAAATCGATTTGTATTCTACAGCTTCTTAGAATTCCATTGGATCCACTGAAGTCCGTCCCTTGGAATTCTCCGTGTTGTTTTTGCTTTCCAAGATTTCAAAATGTTGACAATATGATCGGTTTGAGGAAGTTGATATTAATTGAGTAGAGCCATGAGTAATGGGATATTCCTTCCTAACTTTTCGATATGTTTTTCCACTTCGGGAAAAGTGGATTTAAGCCTTGCAATATTTTCAAGAAATTTCAAAATAATTTCTTATTTGTTAAACAATATCTATAGAAATATACTATAAGCCATGTCTTTCACAAACGATAGTATTCTTTAATTATTTGGTGTAATATTTCAGTTTTGAGTTCTTGAATTAATAATGTATTTTGTTTTTTTAATGAAAGATTGGAGTTTCTGAACAATTGAAAGGGCCTAGAGTGCCTAGGAAATGTAATATTTTGATCATTATTAATAATAAAATACATTGATAATTGTGAGATGGACAAAGAGAAGATTTATAGGGGGTTATGATTCCACAAGAGAGGGGGAAAGTTGAGGGGCTAAGCCTTTATATTTTTAAATAATTTTTATTTTACCCACCTTGGAATTTTTGAGAGAAAGAGGGGGTTACATGAGCTTCTTGCGGAAGGCCACATTATGCTTTTGATATTTAAACCTTGTTCATGATTGTCTTGGGGGTTGGCCATTCATTCTCATTGAAATTGTGTTTGGAGTCATTCCTCGCTAATTCACTCCTCTACTCATTCTTGGTTTTGCATGGGGAAAGGAAAAGAATTGTTGAAGGCAAGTAGCCATGGTTGGATGGATGTAATTAATTAATGATTATTCTAGAAAGGGAGGGATGCATGTGGGCATGAGAATAATGGAAGTTGAGAGAGAATTGTCCACAACTGAGAATCCTAAGAGTATCTAGCATTGAGGTTTTGTGACAAGAAGCATTAGAGCCCTAGAAAGAGGTGGACAACCTGAGGGACTACATGGCACTGAAGGGGGTTCATTTTCTTTGGGTGGTTCAAGATAAAATGGAAGAGAGATGATACACTAGATTTGTTTTGTATTTGAGAAACCTGTGAGAGATTGATTGTTGACTGGTTTGGGAAATTGAGTGTCAGTTTAAGACTCATCCTTGTGGATTCATAGCCCTCGCTCGGGGGTGACCTGAGTTGTTGATACATGGAACAACAATGTCTAAGGTTGGGTGGAACGTCCTTGGTATGCAACCATTTTGTGGTTGGTTTAATTAAATATAAGTGATCTTTGTCATGTGTTTCTCTTCTTGTATATTTATTTTCGACATGTATTAATTATTATCTCTAAGATATGTATTTACAATGTTCATTCTTTATTGTTATTATTGTGCATGGAATATGGTTCTTTTCATTTATAGTATCATGAATTTTGATTATTGTAAGTGTTCCTTTCATGTTTCTTTATTAATTAATTGGTATCATAAATTTGAAATTAATCCAAGAAGTGCATTCTTGAAGTAGCATGGCCAAGCCTAGTGGTGGTTGTGTATGTTACATTGGTGACTTGATCCTATTGAAATTTTTTATCAATGGAACCTAGGTAAGGCAGGTTGTATTTAGCTACAATTTTATCTATGAAATTCTACGTCATGGTAACTCCATTGATTTATGCTTCCATGTTCTCAGAAGTTTCTTATGTTAGTGATCCAGGATCTTTTCATTGAGTAACTTATTAAAGAATTGTATTAAATGAGCATAAACAAAAGTACACCATAAAGAAGGAAAAGTTCAAAAGGAAAGAGACATAATCATTCAATATGAACATAAAGAAATTGATAACGGAGTTCGTCCTTGGTGGACTACATCTCCGGGTCCTGCTCTCAAATGGGTAGGTATTTTTATTAACTCCACAAAATAATTGGGCAAAATACATAAGTATACCTCATTCTAGAGTTAATCTACATAATCTTTTCTCGGATCAGAAAACTAATACCACAACTGTGTTTGTGGCGTCATTTTACCTAAAAATGATTGTCTCCACACCTTGATCTGAATCAGACACTTTTTGGCCCAAGAGGCACCCTTGCCTTGGTTTGTGTGCCACTGCTCCTGCAATAAATGACTGGACAGATCTTGAAATCCATGCCAATTCTCGAAAACTATGAAAAAATCCATACAGATCTGTACTTTACAGATGTGCTTGGTCTGCCTCTCATGCTTTGTCCTGAATGCACTGCCTGAAACCCCTTCTTATACAAATTTTAGGTGGTTATGTAATAAGTAAGGTTGTTGGCACATTAGTTGGCGGAGATAACTTTAGAGTGTGAGTTAGCGGAGGTCTCGGAATCGAATCCCGTGGACTCTGCTCCATTTGGCGGATAGTTTGGCAGTTTGTGTCAAATATGGTAGGTGTTTTGGCATGCTCCTCTAAATGTGGCGGGGAAGTTAGTGGAGGTTCTGGCGATGGTTAAATTTGGCAGAGCTACCCTATGTGGCAGAACTACCGCCATATTTGATGGAGTTTTGTTATATATTTTTTTTAATTTTTTGGTCACGGGGCCTCTTGTGCATTTCAGGGGTTCCACGTGGCACCTTCCTATTGGGCCATGTGGCATCCACTGATTTTTCCACCCATGTATGTTGAAGTTACCTCGAGACATGTGGCACCTTCTAGGTGGTGCCACGTAGCATCACCTAGGGGTGCCAAGTGGCACTTTTTTACTGGTCCATGTGGTGCCCTAAAAAGTCCAATTTTGAGTGACATGTGGCAGCCTCTAGTGCTGCCACATGGCATGCTGACATCATGTTGATGTCATCATGACATGTGTCACCCTCTACGCTTTTCAAGTAGGTTGTACGGATGTTGATGTCATTCGTACTGATGCTAACGTCAACAATACGGATGCTGACTCATCCCTGTTGATTGGGCTAGGTTGACCAAAACTTTGACCGCTTATATATTTTGATTTGTAACTCCATTTGACGAGTTGTTTGCGTCATTAGAAATATTGTGACGTGCTCTTCGTGATCATTCCCTTTTAATTGAGTTTTGGGAACTTTTTATTTTTTCCCTTTTGTTGTCCACTGAAGCCATTCAGAGCGTTCTAAGTTTCTTTTGTGCATTCTAAGTTGTTCTTAACCTTCTCTGGATACTTTTTGGATCACTCCTTCCCACTAAGAGATTTTTGGACCATGAAAATCTTTCATTAATCAGCTGGTAAGTGAGGGAAGATTCCCCTTACTTTGTCCTTCTCAATCCACTTTGCCTTGCTTGGATGTGTGCCCTTTAAGTCTACTTGAAGATAATCAACATCACCCCTGTGTGAAGTCCTCGTCCTTCTGTCCAAGATGATATCTTCCTATAACTCATCCAAGTACTCAGATGCAAACTCATAAACTGAAGGTATTGAAACTTCCTCATCCTGATCAATGATCATGGGAGGCTCAAAGAGTTTCAAGTTTTCTACGTTCACAACTAAATAAATTTGCATATAAGGTGGAAGATCTAAACGAAAAGGATTAGTGTCTCTTTTCTCCAAAATAGTGAAGGTTCCATATTGGATGGACTTGAGTTTCTTGCCTTCACACTTCAATTGTTCCTTGTTGATATGAAGCCATACCCAGCCTCCAACCTTGAATTGATGATCAACCTTGTGCTTGTCATGGCAAGCTTTATATTGTTCTTGACTCTTCTCCAATTGTTCCTTGACTGCCTGGAGTATCTGTTGTATCCTCTAGATGAACTTGCGAGCTATGTTCTTTGTTCGTTCTTCATTCACATCGGCATGTTTCTCATACATCAAGTCCAAAGGAACCTTTGGTAGGTACCCAAAAAATGTCTCAAAAGGTGAACTCTGAGTGGATGAATGTAAAGTGAGTTATAAGCATCTTGTATATAGGGTATCTGTTCATCCCATAACTTAGGATGCTTGTTGCAATAGCCTCGAAGCAAAATTACCATTGTTCTGTTTACCACCTTTGTTTGTCCGTCGGTCTATGGATGAAAAGTAGTGCTCCTCTTCAATTTGGTGTCCATCATTCTCCATAACATAGTCCAAAAATCCCCAAGGAATTGAGTATCTTGATCCGAGACAATGGACGTGGGTAACCCAAAGTGAACCCAAACATGTTGAAAGAAGAGATTAGTAGTTTTCTCAGTAGTGATCTTCGTTTTACATGGCATTGAGATACACATGTTGTTGAACCTATCCACTATGACATACAAATAATCATGACCCCCTTTGGTCATTGGTAAACCCCCTACAAAATCCATGGAAATGCTTTCCCATGGATGGGATGGAACAAGAAGTGGTGAGTATAACCCCAATTTTCTATTAGTGGGCTTACAAGTAGAACACATCACACATCCCTTTACATATTTAGTTACAATTGTTTTCATTTGAGGCCAGTAACAAAACCTTTGCAAATGAGCCATAATTTTTCCTACCCCAAAATGCTCAGACACAAGATAATTATGAGCTTCTCGTATCACACAGACTCGTTCACTTGTAGGAATACGAAGCTTCCCAAGATTATAAAGTAATTTTCCCTGCAGACAATAGTTCTCTACCTATGCACCATGGGTTAGCTTATCATATACTTCTTTAAAATCTTCATCGATGGCATATTGTTCTACATAGCTATCATGAGATAAAGAAGTATTCTTCAAAATAATAGAAGCAACAATAGGAGGTCTGGAAAGCATATTGGCTACCTTGTTACTTGTACCCTTCTTGTACTTGATTACCAAATGAAATTGTTGTAGAAAACCCATCCATCTGCAGTGCCGAGATTGTTGTAGTTTGGTTTGTGCTTGAAGATACTATAAGGGTTCGTTATTTGTATGTATGATGGTTTCCTTCCCTAACAAATAATGCTTCCATTTCTTTACGCTTTGAACTAATGTATACAACTCTTTATCATATGTAGGATATTTAACAACAGCTTGGTTAAAAGTCTCAGAGTGGTAACAGATAGGCTTGCAATATTGCATCAATATTTCACCCATAGTGTATTCATTGGAATCTATCTCAATATCGAACGACTGTTGAATATTTGGCAGTGCTAATATTGGTGCGGTAGTGATCTTCTCCTTCAAAATGTTGAAATATTTTTGTTGCTTTCCTTCACACTGGTTAAGGCGTGCAAAGGAATTGTTATAAAGAAGAATTTGGGAATGAATCTCCTCCAATAATGGACTACACCCATGAAGCTCTAAATCTCAGTTACACTCTTTGTCTCATGCCAATTTACAATCACATCGATTTTGGAAGGAAAAATATTCAATTGTCCTCCTCCCACGATATGACCTAAGTATACAAGTGCAGTCTTTCCAAATTCACATTCAGACATTTTCACATACAAAATTTCCCTTTGAAAAGTATCCAATACTTTCTTTACATGCCTTACATGTTCATCCCAAGTCCCGCCAAAAACAAGAATTTCATATAAATATACAATCACAAATTCATCCAGGAAAGGCATGAATACATCATTCATCACACACATGAAAGTTGTTGGAGCATTACAAATCCCAAATGGCATAACTAACCACTCAAACAATCATTTTTTGGTTTTAAAGGCAGTCTTCCATGCATCCTGTTCTATGACCCTGATTTGATGATATCCACTGCGCAAATCCAAATTAGTGAAATAAACAACATTCTTCAACTGATCAAGTAAATCATCTATGCGAGGAAGAGGGTGTCGATTTTTCACCGTGATTTTATTTAAGGCTCGGTAATCAACACACATTTTCCATGTGTCATCTTTCTTTGGAAACATCATGATCAGAGAACCACAAGGAGATGAACTGGGTCTGATGACCCCTTCATCCAATAAGCCATGTACCTGCTTCTTGATCTATGTCATCTCCACAACTGACATCCTATACATCCCCACATTAGGAAGAGGAGAATCCTGCTGAAGATGTATCTCATGTTGGATTTCCCTCTTAGGAGGTAATCCATCTGGTTCTTGAAAAATATCATCATACTTAGAAACAATATCAATTAATTCATTTTTATGAGATGGATCACACCCTTGGAAAGCGTCGGATGTCCCGACATCTTTCTCTTTGATGACCATGAGTACATATCTCTTATTAGTGGTTATGAGTCTTTTCATTTTCCCTGCACTAACAAGTGTTGTATTTACCCTCGTGTTGTGAGTTCTAACAATATATTCCACTCCCCCATTAGTAAGGTGGTATTTTTTCTCATGACAAAAGAAGACTTCTTTTCTATCATAAATATAAGGAATCCCCAGCACTATGCCACATATATCAAGTGGTACAACATCCAAATCCACTTCATCAATCAACTTTGAAGCAATAGCAAATCTGACCCTACATTGTTCGGTGACATTAAGTTTTTCTTTATCACATACCCAACCAAGAGGGTAAGGTTTTGGATGTGGTTTTGTTGCAAGACCCATCTTCTTGACAATTGTTTCAAATATTAAGTTTACTTGGGAACTCGGATCGAATAATGTATCTATCTTAGTATGTTTATATACAACTTGTATATGAAATAAATCATTCCTCTTTCGTTCATCAATATGAGATTCATCACTGGAACTTGAACTAGCATGAAGAGAATCTTTACCTTTTACTCCAGTCGATGTGATTTTTCCTTCATCTCCTAATTCCGAACCAAGATCTTGTTGCACTATAGCAACAGTCTTTGTCTCCCCCTTTTCACCAAACTGTTTCGGTTTCTTTTCTGGATGTAGTTTCCAACAATGTTCTTCATCGTGACCGCTCCTCTTGCAATGACTGCAAGATTATTTTCCTCCTTCTCTCGTTACTGTAGCGGTATTCTTGTCCTTCCTTTTAAAATTCTTGAAATTCTTTTGTGGGAAATTGGAAGGTTTCTTCATAGGATCTCCTTGAACATGTTTCCCCCTGTTCTCAAGGTGACTGGCTTGCACACAAACTTCATCAAGGCTAGTGGGGTTAAACAAGAGAAAAGTATGGTGAATATAACTATGAAGTGCGCCAATATACTTCATTAAAGTTTCATAAGAATCCAAAGGAATATTTAATGCTAGATATTTCTTCCTAAATTCTTCTGTGAAACTTTGTACATTCTGACCTTTACTCTGTCTCAAAGTTTTCCATTCCATCATTACTTTATGTAAATACTCTAATGGATAGAACTGCTTCCTTATCTATGATTTAAATTCCGACCATGAGGAAACAAGATTACCACACTTACTTATGTCCTGTAGCTTGCTCTCCCACCATGCAAGAGCGGTGCCTTCAAACCGAAGAGAATCCAGTTGCACTTTAACTTCTTCTTCGTCAATATGCTAAACATAGAAATATATTTCAACCTATCGGATCCAATTGTCTAACTTCTTAGGATTAGCATCTCCATTAAACATAGGTAAATAAAACTTTACATCAATATTTAATAATGGTTTCTTAAAAGAGGCTTTATGGTTAGAATGTTGAGAATGATGAGAATGCTCAGAGGAATAAGAACTAGAACTTGAAGGCAAAGATGAAGGCTCAAGAGGATCTCCTCCAACCCCTTGGTTTATCGAAGCATCATCATCTAGTGGTGCGTCCTTTTTCTTCCCTTTCTTCTTCATCCTCTTCTCGTAATCTCCATACATTCGTTCGACCATTTCTAACATGCGATAAAAGACCATGTGAAAGTTTTTCTCATGTTCATCACATTTATCCTCTTCTGCCATCTTCTTACTTCGGGATGCATGACCAACTTCAAGATTGAAATTCTTAAGAGTTACTTCACCCTGATTATGCTTGGCCCTAGTAAGAATTCATACTCAACATCAATTCAAAGATGACTTATATGATACCAACATGATCCGAGATCTTTTCGTCAGGTGACTTATTAAATAATTGTATTAAATGAGCATAAACAAAAGCACACCATAAAGAAGGAAAAACTCAAAAGGAAAGAGACATAATCATGCAATATGAACACAAAGAAATTGATAACGGATTTCGTCCCTGGTGGACTATGTCTCCAGGTCATACTCTCAAATGGGTAGATATTTTTATTAACTCCACAAAAGAATTGGGAAAAAATACATAAGTATACCTCATTTTGGAGTTAAGCTACAAAATATTTGCTCAGATCAGAAAACTAACACCACCACTGCGTTCGTGGAATCATTTTACCTAAAACTGACTCTCTCCACACCTCGATCAAAGCCGAACACTTTTTGACCCAAGAGGCATCCTTGCCTTGGTTTGTGTGCCACTACTCCTACAATAAA
The DNA here is from genome assembly GCA_000966675.3 of Picea glauca. NCBI lineage: Eukaryota > Viridiplantae > Streptophyta > Pinopsida > Pinales > Pinaceae > Picea > Picea glauca. The sequence goes on along the minus strand of JZKD02S0506299.1, from coordinate 516,127 downwards.
TCACTAGACAGATCTCGAAATCCATGCCAAATCTCGAAAACTGTGCAAAAATCCATACAGATTCGTACCGTACGAATGCGCTTGGTCTGTCTCTCTTGCTCTATCCCGAATGCACTGCCTGAAACCCCTTCTTATACAAATTTTAGGCGGTTATGTAATAAGTAAGTTTGTTGGTGCATTGGTGGGCAGAGCTAAGTTTAGAGTGTGGGTTAGCGGAGGTCCTAGGGTCGAATCGTGTGGACTTTGCTCCATTTGGCAAACTATTTGGTGATTTGTGTTAAATATCGTAGATGTTTTGGTGTGCTCCACTAAATGTGGAGGGGAAGTTAGCAGAGGTTATGGGGATGGTTAAATTTGGTGTAGCTTCCCTATGTGGCGGAACTTCTGCCATATTTGGCGGAGTTCTGTTATATATATTTTTTAATTTTTTGGTCATGGGGCCTCCTTATGCATTTCGGGAGTGCCATGTGGTGCCTTCCTATTAGGCCATGTGGCATCCACTGATTTGTCCACATGTGTATGTTGACATCACCTCAGGACACATGGCACCTTTTGGGTGGTGCCACATGTCGTCACCTGGGTGCCACGTGACACTTTTTTACTGGTCCACATGGCACCCTAAAAAGTTCAATTTTGAGTGAAAAGTGGCAGCCTCTGGTGTTTCCATGTGGCATGTTGACATCATCATGACATGTGTCACCCTATGCTCTTTCCACGTAGGTTGTACGGATGTTGATTTCATTCGTATTGATGCTGATGTCAGCAGTATGGATGTTGACTCATCCTTGCTCACTGGGCTAGGTTGACCAAAAATTTGACCGCTTATATCTTTCGATCCGTAACTCTGTTTGACGAGTCATTTTCATCGTTAGAAATTTTGTGGCGCGCTCTTCGTGATCATTCCATTTTAACTGAGTTTTGGGAACTTTTAATTTTTTCCCTTTTGTTGTCCGCTGAATCCATTTAGAGCATTCTGAGTTTCTTTTGTGCGTTATGATTTTTTATTAACCTTCTATGGATTCTTTTTGAATCAGATAGGTTCTTCCAATTATCCAAGCTACAATCAATAGAAACAATTTTATCTTCAATGTATTGGGGTACCTCAAAGTCAAATGTCTAAATATATCCTTTCCACCTTCCAAAATAATTAAATTGCAATTGTAGTTCTTCTCTTACAATATTACATGATAAGGTATGTTTATGAAGATCTAACATAGTGTCAACTTGTCTCTAGAACATTTTCACTTTCCAAAGAACCTCCCCTTAATATCAATCGATTTATCCTTAGTTATAAGAGCATAATTAAGTAAACTAGTGGGATCACATTGGTAGGTTCGATAAATATTGACTTCATTATCTAGCTTAGCAATTTTATCTTTTTGTTTCTTCATTTGTTTGATAGTTAAGCTAACTACAACTACAATTTCTTCACTTAATTTTATCATTGCAGATGATAGGTCTTGTAATCCAACTTCTTCTACATTCAAAACAATAGCTTGATAAGTCAAAAAAAAATCTTTGACAACAACAATTTTCTTCCTGTCGTGACATTACCTAAAAATTTCTTGGTCTTTCTATCAAAATTAAAGTTATCAAGATCTACCACATATACACGAGTGGGTCTCAGAATATCTCATCCAATTATCATCCTGGAAGAATGTATATTTTGGAAACTTTGAGGAGCGTAGACCTCCTCAATTGGCCCAAGTCCTGATGGCTCTAGGATACTTTCTAATCTTTCTTGTTGTTTTCTCTTCTTTTTTCTCAACTTCGACAACTACTTCAACCTTCATCTTTTGTTCTTCCTCTCTTCCTCCAACCACTATGAAATAACTCCCTACTCCTGGGATACTCTCTCATTTTCCAACCTTTATTCTTCATCTTTTCTCCTAGATTCTTCAACTTCCCACTAAAACTCAATGACATCAACATCAACCTTAGATTTATTTCTTTCTTATTCTTCTTCTATCATTTTCCTATTCTCTTTATCTATTTTATTCTTCTTCTCTGCTACATTTAGGAGAAAGGATTTCTTATGTAGCATCGCCTCGAAATATTTTTCCCTTTCCAAGGCCCTCTCTTCTTCCCAATTCTTATGAATGTAAGGCCATGTGTATTACGCATCTTTGGCATGATTCTCAACCAATAAATTAGGGTCATTGTCTCATATACCTACCCTCTCTAAAGTTATACTCTTATATAGCATGAGCTTCCATCTCAACAAACTTAGCATTACTCAAGCCATACATTCCAATGTAAAGTAGGTATGTAGGAAAACACTTCTTGTTTTAGTTACTTAATGATGCATTAAAACCATGAATAATGATTTGATAAGTAATATCCATAATCAATAACCTATCGAGAAGAAATTTGGGCAATAAATGAGGTCACTTAGTTGCCCCATGTACTTTGATATAAGTTCAACTATCATCCACTTACCAATGCCCTATCTTACTCAATGCATCCATAGATTCATCAATTAATCTAGGTTCTTTTGTGCAAAAAATGATTTAATATAGTCAGGGGAAGAAATGATTACGAATTTTATGAAGTGTCTCATATTCTTGTGCTTCCATAAAATTTGACAATAAACTTGTATCAATTACTCAAAAGGAGTTCAACACCAACCCATACCTTAGAACTCATTTTTGCAACATATAGTATCTATCAAATAATATGACATATAAAACTTACGGGGGAAAAGCAAGTTTAGAGAACTTGACCTTTAATAGGGAATTCATTAAATTGTGAGAGAAAATGTTTACCCAGTTAAATGTTAGCCCTTTCTTCCCCACACCATGCAATAATGGTACCCATGACACTTTTAAATGTTGATAATACTTTTCTCCATATATTATACTTACAAAATCCCTAGCATAAATATATGGTTCCCTCAAGTTCGTTGATGGATAAATACCTCTGCCTCTTGAATTAAATTGTTTCCTTTTGTTCCACCATTCCTCCAAGAATCTGTTACAATCTTTCAAGAACCTTGCAACACACTTAGAGGTCATCTATATTTCATACTCAAAAAGCTTGTAGTATCATTGAAGTTCACTATGATTAAATGAGCCTATACACATTCCCATATCATTAACAACTATTATTTCTTTTATTTTGACATAGTCAATGACCCAATGAATTTTTTCTATACAAGGAAATATAGAAGATCTTGTTGTTGCATTATGCAAGAACGATTTCCTGATGTTGTGGTAAAATTTGTTATCCTTTTCTTCATCATCTACTAGATCAATCAATATAAGTAATGGAAGGTATTTCTTATCCTTGAAAATTTGTATCAACTTAGAGCAATCTAAAAAATTAGCCAATCTCGGATGGCTTGAAGTGTCTAATTAAAGAGGTATTTGAATTTTTTCATTGTCTCTTGTATAGCGGCCTACTATTCCTCCATTACCCCTTTCTCTTTCTTCTGAGGTTTTGGAGTTATATTTTTCAAAGGCATTTAGATACTTCTGAAACATTTCCAAAATAAGACAAATCAAAATTATAGTCTTACAATGAGAAATAAATAGGCATGCAAACAAGATATAAATTCTCTCTTATTTTATTCATGTGCCAAAAGAGAAGTGAAAAGAAAGAAAGAGGATATGCTTTTATTTACAAAGTGAGAATTGAAGTGTACCCTAATTTCAAATGCATGTTGGCAATCAAAACTAAACTAATAGGCTAAAATTGAAAATATTGCATGCTCTAATTAGGAACCGAGCTCATATTGAAATTCAAAACAAATCTAAAATATTGAGATCGAGGGAACTTCATGAGAGGAATCTAGTAGCTAGGATATATATGGTGAATAGTTTCATTATGTTAATTTTGGGAATTAGAAGCGTCAAAGGGGGAAAAAATGATGACAAAGGAACAACCCTTATCAATCTCTTAATATCACTATGAAACAATGAAATAGTAGTTTGAAATCAATGCATGCAGGAACTACATAATTCAAACAAGAAAGGAAAATAACTTATTGGCAAGCACATCAAAGAAACTAGAAGAGAAATAATGTAGTTAATCGATGACTAAAATTAGACAAATACTCAACAAATCTAGCTAGTTATGTTTGAACTACTCAAATGAGAAATTTTCTATGTATAAACCAACTCCTTGTATTAAAAAATCATTCAAGACCTAATAAATCCAAACACATCACAAATATTTGGCTCATGTGAATATTTAGCATGATTTCCATCTATGGAATCGAAAGGGGGGAATGATCAATGTCATTAATATGTAATTGAACACCAATCATTCAAAAATATGCAAACCAGTGAGGAAGCATGAAAGGTGTATCCTCCACTAACCTATGCAAGCATTGAAGTGATTGAAAAGATCAATGTTTGAGATAACTGTGATAGTAATGGGAGGTAGTAAAGTATCAACTCAAAATGGGATTTGAAGTCTAATAGCTATGGTGAAGAAAATGAAATCAATTTGTGAAGATGATCTATTTGATGTAGATATTTCAACCTAAAATCAAATCTTGCCCAAACTCCTATGGAATCAAAGAATATTTAACAAATATCAATCTTTTAGAATCCACAATAGTCATGCACTCCCCTAGTCATTTTATAGAGGTTCAAATATGCAGCCTCCAAAAAACCATTGGGTTCAATTACATCCATGAAAACTATCAATTGCATGCTAATCCACCAACAAACCTAATTGACTTAGTCATGTGTTTACTCATTAACCATACTTCATCAACAACTACTCAATAAACATTACTAGAAATAATCAAATTTTATGTTGGGGTGCCCCATCAACATGTATGCATTCTTTCTATCTATTTACCACTAATATGCTCTTCCCATTAATTCTCCTTAGTTGAGTAAATTGGTTGGTTTAACCAACTTAGAATTTAGATGAAGTTTGATCTCAATCAACTATTCAACTTCCTAAATATTGCCTTACCCCTAGATGATGTTCATTTTTTGTATTTAGTTTCCATCATTATTAAGTTCCATTCTCGTTGAATTAAGGTATAAAATAGCAAGCTTGCAAACAAGATAAAGTAAGAGAACTAATATGAGTTTATTCCCTCTTGAGTTTTTGTGAGATAATTATCTACATGGATGGAAGTGAAGGATTATTAAGATCCATTCCAGTTAAATTAAGGTATAAAACAACAAGCTCACAAACAAGATAAAGTAAGAGAACTAATATGAATTTATTCCTTCTTGAGTTTTTGTGAGATAATTATCTACATGCATGGAAGTGAAGGAGATATTAAAAGAGTATGAAATCTATGTAACCATTGATTCAATATAGACACAATGAACAAGAATGCTTAAATCAACTAACAACTTTACTTATGGTAACAAAGCAAATGGTAGAGATTGTATACATACCCTATCCCCTTCTGGATTTGAACGTGTGACCTCTTAAGAAGAAACACATGTTCTTAAACATTACCCTTAGACCCACTCGGACTATACATGAATGTCAATAATATCTTTCCACAAAAATTTAAAAACTAAGCAATGAATTGCACCAAACGAACCGTTATATGACTATTGAGAGAAAACAAGGCAGGGATTGAAGTTGAGGCAGATCAGCCGATTTTATTGTCTGGTCCGTGATCCCTGTAAAAGTGAAGTTGTAGAGCCGATACCTGAAGAACTGGCAGTGTGTCTACCCGAAGGTATGCTCGCCTATTTGTAAATGAAGAAACAATAATAATCAGGTCGATATGAACATTTCTCTGCAAATACTCTGAGCATACTCGTGACTAGATCCTTCGTGGTGAGTTATTTCTCCCCAAATTTTAGTTTCTGCACAATGACAGAGTCTAACGGTGATGGGAGATTACTGGCAATGTCCGAGGAGGATGAAACCAATCTGTTTCTCCTTCCTGTGGGCAAATCTCAATTTGGTCCCTTAGCTTATATATCACAATCTGGGCACATCTCGGTTTGGCCCCTTAGCTTGTATATGGAAATTACAAGCAATGCAAACACAAATGTTACATTTACCAGTACCACTGCATCGCGTATTGCAATGGCCAGTATATCAGCGCATGAAACAACTCCTGGAAATTTTGCTTCAAGTTTTGTCTTGTCGTCCTCAATGACTTGGAATTCTCTCAATCCAAGATTTGTAGGTGCACTTCTCTCTGCAGATGGGCCACTCATCAGTATCGATTCATCGCAACCCTGCAACAAGATGAAAGAGGAAAAACAGAAGCAATGGTCTTCAGTGATCAATCTGGGACTGAGTGAGAATTACGCATCCTTGAGCCCACAATCCAGGGAACTTCTTTTTTTATAGTTTTGTACAGGAGAAAGGATTCTTGCAGCAGTTACAGCTAGTGAGGTCTTATCCAAATTTGGATCCATGAGTTTGATGGGACTCAAAAAGGTCTAAAAATCAAAGTTCTCATAATGGTTTTTTTATGGTTTTGTACCGGAGAAAGGATTCTTGCAGACTTACAGTGACAGCTAGTGATGACTTATTGGTAGAGGAAATGAGTTAGGGGCAGGTTGAATTACCAACACGCTAGTGAAGGGGCTTGTTACTAAAAATCCGCAATATATTATATAAGGTATTTTAAATGGTAAAGTGGAGGCGGAAGGGGGGTGGGGCTAAGCCCCAGCCCACGGATTTTAATATATATATGACCACAACCTTTAAAGGGAGCGCTCCACTACAGCTGCAACAAAAGGCGCGAGGGCAAATATTCCAAGGCTTAACCTCTAGCACCTTTGGTGCATGTGACCGGGGCAGTGACCATGGATATACGCATGTAAGGTGAGGTGCGGTCCTATGAAATTTTCCATGTGACCATTATATGCGGGCTAAGGGCCAGCACACAGCTCTTAGAGGCTGGCACTTGGCCTTTTTATTGTCATGTGACCATATTTAAGGGGCGTGCGCCCACGAAAAGGGGCTTAATCCAATATTATTGCATAAAAGTGGTTTTTTAACCATAGGATATGATCTTTCAGTGATTTTAGGCCTGTTATTAGAGATTTTTGTCCATTTTGGGGGGATATTGGGCTCTTTTTAAGGCTAGATCTTGGGAGGAAGTTGGGAGATGGTTACCAACTTCATATCTATATAAAACAGGCCTTCTTGAGGCCATGAGAGGAGATTCATATCAGGTTTATGTTGAAGATTTTCCAAGTCAAAGCCATTTTTATGCAGGGAAGTTGTTGAGGAGCGCACTTTTGCGGGCCATTTCTGGGAGCTTTGGTCATCCAATTTGAGTGTCGTTTCTTTTGTTGGGTTCTTGAGATCTGGTAGAAAAAGACCAGATCAGTTTTGTAACCTTTTGTCACTATTGTGATGTACTTATTGAGCTTTGAGCAGAAAAAAGAAAGCCTCACCCACTGAGACAAAGGCTCGAAAACATAGGCGAGATTGTCGAACTCCATTATCAGATTGGTGTTATGGTTTGTTGTTGTTTTATGCTTCATTTCAGTTCTATACATGTTCATATGGATATCATATTTCTTCTATAACTTCTTCCTCTTTCTTTAAGATTCCTAATTGGTTAATAAATACATGCTTAGTAACTCAACCATAGTCGTGTAAAAGATCTTTTCGGATCAAGTGGTATCAGAGCTAGTTGACATTTGGATTTAAGTTTTGCATGTTAACTAGGGAAAAACTACTTCGTGGTGAAGGCGAGATTGTTGAAGAGAATCCATTGATTGGATTGAGAAAGAGGACTTCTCACAGCAAGAAGATGGCATCCGAAGAGGGACTTTCTCAGGATGAGAAAGAGTTTCGAAAAATTTTCTTTGCTATGTCGGAGATGATGAAAGTTTTGTACAAGGATTACTTGAAAAATAAAAGACCAAATCTGGGTGAATCTTCAAAGGGAAAAAGTGAAGAAGGAGAGGATCCTCCTCAGATTCCTCCTTCACCTCCATCATCACCTCCTTCTTCTCCTTCTTCTTCAAGTTCAAGTTCTAAATCAAATGCAAAGAAACATGTTCATAAACATAAGAATGAAATGYCATTATTAAAACTTGATGTTAAATTCGAATTACCCATGTATGATGGTGAAGTTAATGCAGAGAGACTTGACAATTGGGTCAGACAGATTGAGGTTTATTGCAGTGTGCAACGGATCAAGGATGAGGCCACACAAATCAAGTTGGCATCATTGAGACTTGCAGGCACAACACTCATCTGGTGGAAAAGAAAGTTGCAAAATGGCACGCAACAAGTGGGTAATGTATTTCTATCATGGCAAAGTTTCATTTATGCAATTAGAAAGCAATTATATCCCTTGGGTTATAAATAAAAAGCATTAATTGAATGGCAAGCGGGTAAAATCATGAATCTGGGTAACACTTTTGTGACAATCGGGTCTCCAAAATTTCTAGCGACAATTTTTCGACCAAACAAATGTTTCTTTCGACCGAAATATTTTTCGGCCGAAAATTTTCACGTCAAATTTAACGGTGCCCTCGAAATTCGTGTACAATGTTTTTTGGATGAATTATTTTCCCATGGTA
>JZKD02S0506299.1:487615-507594 GCA_000966675.3 Picea glauca | reverse complement strand
TTGATAAAAAAAAATTGAAAAATAGTCATTAGAAATATAACAAAATTATTCACAAGTTTTGTTTTTACTATAAAGTGAAATTCTAAATAAAAAAAATACTTTTGTATGCCGGAAGATGAAGAACTTGTAAAAATACAGTTTTTTTTGTCATAAAACAAGCAAAAGTGTTACCCATCTTCATGATTTTACCCAAGCTTTAAAACTAAGAAAACGACAAATAGTGCAAGAATACACAGATGGCTTTCGAAAAATGGCATTGATGTTAGATATTCCTTTACATACCCAAGAAACTCTTATGAAGTATATAGGAGGTTTACCTGCACATATTTGAAATACTATATTCATGTTTGGGCCAACTAACCTTGATGAGGTTTATGTTCAAGCGACGTACATTGAAGCAAAGAAAACAGGTGTTGGGGTAGAAGGGGAATTGTCTTCAAGGAAAGAGGACAAAAGGAAGTGGCATGGAAAGAAGTCAAGTTCAATGGCGACAAAGGAAGAGAAGTCATTTTGCAAGCATTGCAAGAAAGAGGGGCATGATGAGGATCGTTGTTGGCAATTGCATCCTAAGAAGAGGCCAAAGTGGTTCAAGGAAAAGAAAGGGAGGCAAATAGTTGTAGCAACAACACGATCGATAGACTTGGGATCGGATTCGGGTGATGAATATAAGGTCTCATTGGTTGGTATGATAGGTAAAATTGGTGAAGGAATTGATTGTAGAAGTAACTTGTTTCATATAAGGGTCATCATGCGACACACTAAGGTTGATGCATTAATCGATAGTGGATCTCAATCTAACCTAATCTCATAGGAATTGGTTAAGCAATTGGGGTTAAAACCACATATGCATCATAAGCCCTACACACTTAAATGGATAAGCAAATGTCATCAAATGCACATAACAAAGCAGTGCACAATCAAATTTGCAATTTCATCTAAGTTTGTAGACGAGGTAACATGTGATGTTGTGCCACTAAGAGAATGTGGAATGCTCTTAGGTAGTCCATACTTATATGATCTTAAAGCAATCTTCTACAGGACAAAGAATCAATCTCAATTAACTAACGCAGGTCAAGATTATGTGGTTCATGCTCATGATGTAAAAGCAAGTAAAACTCTTCAAACAATGGAACAATTAAAGAAGGAAGTTCAAGCAAGAAACAAACGAATAATTGTTTCAAATGAAGTAATCAATCTTAAGAAAGGACACGGGATGATTGTTGAATGGAAAATCAATTGCAGTTTTCTTCAAGATAAGCTCATGTCATGAAAATATTACAAACATATCAGTTCATTTGCAGTAGTATTTTTTATGCTATCATTAGTAATGTTATCTACATGGATGATAGTAGCTTCAGTGAAATGTGACAGGGTTCAAATCGCTAACAATGTGTTGTTAGTTGTCATGATTGTGTTACAGTTGATCTTGATGTGATAGGTGCAGAGGATAGAATTCAGAGACAAAGGACAAGCCGAGTGGCCTATCCTGATCTTGTTGACTGGTTAGTAACCTTTTTGGGACCAAAAGGTCCTTTAGTGGAGAGGTGTGATCCAGATTTGGATCCAAGAACTTGATGGGGCTTAGAAAGGCCTAAAAATCAAATTTATCAAAATGGCTTCAAAATGGATGTGTGCATAGGCCTCATCGAAACGAACCCATCACAACTTGAATGGGCTCAAATGAACCTTGTATGCTCCTGATATCGCATTATGTTCATTTTCCCAAACATTCAAAAAGTCAATAGGTCAATAGGCAAAAATTCAATGTTAAAGTCATCATGTTGACGTAGAATTGAGACATGTGGCAGCACAGCAGCAGGCTGACTGGGCAGATGACAGTGATCCAATCAGATGTTAACAAGTGGCACATTCTTGAAAAATTAAAAGGTGTCACGTGGCCTAGGTATGGGATGACACATGGCACCCTATCATTTGATGGTTGAATAAAAAAATTGGAGCTCATGGGATTCGACCCAATGACATGTTGGTAGAGGAAATGACTTAGGGACAGTTCAGATTATCAACGCACTAATGGAGGGGCTTGTTACCACAAGTCTGCAATTTATATTATATAAGGTGTTTTAAATGGTAAAGTGGAGGCGGAAGGGGGTTAGGGCTAAGCCCCAGCCCGCGGGTTTTATGATATATATATGACCACAACCTTTAAAGGGGGATCTCCACTACAATTGCAACAAAAGGCGTGGGGGTCAATATTGCAAGGCTTAACCTCTGGCACCTTTGGTGCATGCAACCAGGGCGGTGACCAAGGATATATGCACATAAGGTGAGGCGCGATCCTATGAAATTTTCCATGTGACCATTATATGCGGGCTAAGGGCCAGCACACAGCCCTTAGGGGATGGCACTTGGCCTTTTTATTTCCATGTGACCATATTTAGGGGGGGCGCGCCCAGGAAAAGGGGCTTAGCCCAATAATATTTCATAAAAGTGGTTTTTTAACCATAGGATATGATTTTTCAGTGATTTTAGGCCTGTTATTGGAGATTTTTGCCCATTTTGGGGAGATATAGGGATCTTTTTCAGGCCATATCTTGGGAGGAACTTGGGATATGGTTACCAACTTTAGATCTATATAAAAAGGGCCTTCTTGAGGCCATGTGAGGAAATTCAGAGCATGTTTATGCTGAAGATTTTCCAAGCCAAAGCCATTTTTATACAGGGAAGTTGTTGAGGAACTCACCTTTGCGGGCCATTTCTAGGAGCTCCGATCATCCAATTTGAGTGTCGTTTCTTCTGTTGGGTTCTTGAGATCTGGTAGAACAATACGAGATTAGTTTTGTAACCTTTTGGCACTGGTGTGATGTACTTATTGAGATTTGAACATAAATAAGAAAGCCTCACCCACTGAGACAAAGGCCCGGAGACGTAGCCGAGATTATCAAACTCCGTTATCACATTGGTGTTATGGTTTGTTGTTGTTTTATGCTTCATTTTAGTTCTATACATGTTCATATGGCTGCCATATTTCTTCTATAACTTCTTCCTCTTTCTTTAAGCTTCCTAATTGGTTAATAAATACATGCTTAATAACTCAACCATAATCGTGTAAAATATCTTTTCGGATCAGGGCTCCTGCAGAGTTCTAGTTATAGCTAGTGAGGGATTCCTATAGACGCCATGAGAAGTATAAGGTAATATTTATGAGAAATTGAACTGTACTATACTGTAATATTTCCATTAGATTTTTAAGGTAATATTTCCTAGAACTTGAGAACTTGTATTGTACTATACTCTAATATTTCCATTAGAGTTTGAAGAGAGTGGTAGGGAAGAGAAAATTTTATATTTGCTTGTTGCACATTAGGGTTCCTAATTCCCATGGAAGATGTTTTGGACTTCGATAATGTAGAGGATAAATTAGAAATCCTGAGTCTCTCCAGAGTAGTACAGTACTCAAAATGGGCTTGAGAGGCACTCAACCTGTATATTACAGGACCCTCCCATGGCACCTCCTATGTTTTAGAAGAGTGTAGAAGAGTGTGGTAGATTGAATTTTATGTAGAGTGTGAATGCAGATAGCCATGAAACATGCATCGACTATAGCCACCATGACCATCGACTGCAGCAATCTCTCAAGTGAAACAATTGCAATGTACATGGCTATTTTTAAAAATTTTAATTTTTAAATGATTTGTTATGTATGACAAATAGAGATAAAAATTTCAAACACACCGGGGTTAATTAAATCACATCAAGACCCCTGAACCAATCATAAAATTCAAATTACGAAATTGAAAATATAAAAATTATTTATTTATTCCAAAATAATAAAAATAATAAATTTGTTTTATAACCCTGCAAAATCTTTTAAAAAACTGCAAAATACACCAACTAATAACACAAAATGCACCAATTACTGGGTGGTCAATGAAGTTTGACCGCAAAGCGAATGCTAAAGTCCCTCACCGGAGGCAGGGACTAATAATAAACTATTTCTATCATTGACATAGCAAAGGGAAATAAAAATAAAAAAATACATCATAAAGTCAAACTAGGTTGCCGACTATGCGGTTGGTGGTGTTGTAATGCTATGTTTGGTCGGTTAAGTGCTCAAATGCTTCTAGTAGTTTCTTTCTTCTCCAAATGATCATGAAAAAATACTACAATTATATTAGAAACCCGAGGGTTTGGTATCCTTGAACAATGGCAGATTGCTTAGAGTTAAATTTTCTTCTAATAACTTAGGATTACTTTTCAGATTTCTTGTACTACAAGGATGAAAGTAGAGATCCACAATGTCACATTATTTGTTGTATCTTAGGATTACTTTTCATATTTATTGTACTAGAAGGATGAAATTAGAGGTCCACAATGTCACATTCTTTGTTGTAGTAATGAGTCTAGTAAAGTTTCAAGTTTAAACTTTTTTCAAATCATTATGGGTAGTTGACTAAATATTTACTATATTTAGCTATCACAAGAGATATGCTCGTTGCTTCAAAATCCATATGGTCTAAATTACTAAATTGTGTTTAAAGGATCTGATATATCTTTAATTGTGTTGAAAGGATCTAATATCTCTTGTTGCTTCAAAATTCATATGGTCTAACTCACTGAATTGTGTTTAAAGGATCTTTTTTTGTGTGAAATTGGGCCTATCTTTTGAAGTGGGTTTGTAGGATAAAGGATTTATGATGATGCATGGAGCTTTCTAAATAACTTTCCTCAAAAGGTTCCAATTATTCCACTTGAAAGAGAGGGGTAAGGGGATGTTTTGAACCATAAAATCTCATCTGTCTTCCATATGAAGAGTTATGGGATGCCTATGTCGATCTTCTTGTCACTATTCCTCACATTGGAAAACTTGTGTTCTCCTTTCTCAAGGGTAGATGGAATAGGTATATCTATTCTAGTGCATGGATGGTTTATCTCAATTGTTTATTTTTATATTTTTTCTTTGTATTAGGTGGTTTTGTGTCTAGGTGACATGTGGATAAGACCTCCAAAATCCAAACATTCTGAGACTTAGTGTTGTCGATGGAATCTTTACATTGAAGCATCCACAGACCAAGGTGTTGATTAAGATATGCCCTTATACAATATACCACCCAAGATCCTTTGTCGAGTCATCAATCTACAATTGATGGTATGTTGATCTCTTTTGTCACATCAATCATGTTTTTTCACAAATAAACATAGTTAGCACATGTTTGTAGTGATAATAACTAGTAAAATTATTTATAGGGTTGCAACAACAACATTGAATATGTTAAATTGTAAAACTTATTGTTTTTGTTGGTGTTTATAGTAGGTTGAATAGGAGACAAATGAAGAGTATATGCTTATTACTCTAGTTGTAGAAGTAGATGTAGGACTTTCGGTTATTGTGGTTTCACATACATCTATTAACAAGATTTCTAGTGTAGAATCATTAAATCAAGGTTGAGGTTCATCTTTATGATCTATGTTTAAATGGAAGAAAAATGAGTCTTCCAGTGATGTGGGTCATCCTTCCATCAAGTATAAAGTGCAATGTGCAATTATTTTGCAACACTTTCACTACCTTAGACACAAGACTCATGGGGGCTTCTCCTTTCTCATGAGGCATGCCAATGAATGTCTTCCAACCCTAGTTTTGTATTTATGATTGAACCAAAGCCTCTAGTTAGTTTTCCAATGAGGGTTTCTATAAATAATATTTACTTCTTTTTTCTTTGATGTGCAAGACATGAGCCAACAAACCCCAATGCAAGTATTTATATCCAAAGATTTTCATTTCTTTGATTTTTTTTCTCTATTATATGTTATGGACTATTCAATCTTTGTTGTTCTCTCTTGGTCTATTAGAAACTAAAACAATTTTGGCTAATAATTCACTAGTGCAACCTTCACAATAATTATTAAGTAATCACTTTAATTCACAAGGTCAAAGGTGGATATGTTAGACTCCATTGTACAGGTTGATAGCTGGTGGGCACTTTTGATTCGGGAGTGGATATAGGTGTCTTATTTGTACTCCCTTTGTGCATTTTGATGGAGGATCCACCACAATTGGTGGGTTACTCTAAGGATTCACTTACCAAGGATGATATATTCATTAAACCCCTCATAAACATTCATCTTGACTCATATTATAGAGATGTTATTTCACATGTTGGTAGAAAGGATCATAAGGTCCTACCGCATACCTCAAAGTCACATCTGATCGATTGGAATTTAGTCTTAGACAAGGTTTGTCAATCCATGTTCCCTCTCCCTTAGCTACCTCGAGATGGGGTCGCTTGGGTGAAGGAGGTTAAAGGGGAGAGTTTGGGTTTTCCCTCTCATTTGCAACCTGCTTCGGTTACATGCCCTAGTTTTCTGCGCAGAAGTCTATGGAGGTTACCAATGTTGGTGGTTCAATATTTATTGGGAGTCAACTTGTTGTGGAAGATATTCAAGGGATCCAGTTAGGTTTGTTTAAGGGGTCTTTAAGGTAGAAGAAATGGAAGACTATTCAGCCTCGAGGGAGTGAGGATAAATTCATATAGCTAAAATGGAGGGTAAAGTGTTGGTAGGAAAAAATTTTGGATGCCCAGTTTCAGCCCCGAGGAAGTCATATAGCTAAAATGGAGGGTAAAATCTTGGTAGGGAAATTTTTTGGATTCCCAGTTCAGCAAAATCTTTGAACAAGTGGATGGATGAGGTCTGAGGTAAGATTCTGGGATTTATACCCAATTTGCATCTCTTTTGAGGGGATGGATAGGCTTCATGTTGTGAAGCAAGGAGGACACTCAAAAATTTATAGCAGACTATTGGTTTTGGGATCGTCATGTTCTTTGTGCCAATCCATGGAACCCCCCTTTCGATGCCCATGAGGAGGATCTGAAAAATTTACTGGTCTATATTAAACTCCCTAGTATTGCATTAGAGTTCTAGTCTGATTCAGGAGGCGTGCCTATGAATGTCTTCCAACTCTAGTTTGCTTTTATGATTGAACCAATGCCTCCAGTTAGTTTTCGAATAAGAGTTTCTATAAATAATGTTTATTTTACTTGTGTTTTATTTGATGTGTAGGACATAAGCCAACATCCCCCAACTGAAGATTCGGTATCCAAATATATACATTGAACAGAATAGCACTTCCTACATATCTTTCAAGGTGGGTTATCACTTTGTATTGTTGATCATTCAATTTTCATTTATTTGATTTTTTATGTGCATCAGATGTTATGGACTATTCATTATTTGTCATTCTCTATTGGTATCCCATTGGTTTAACCTTTAGTTATCTTATCTATATCATTTAGAAGTTCAACCTTCACAAGAATTATGACTATAAATAATAACTTTCTTCTACTAGGTTCTAGGTTGATCTATTAGAAACTACAACAATTTTGGATAATAATTCACTAGTACATCCTTCACAATAATTATTAAGTAATCACTTTCACTCACTAGGTCAAAGGTGGGTATGTTAGACTCCATTGTAGGGGTTGATAGATGGTGGGAACTTTTGATTCAAGAGTGGATATAGGTGGCTTGTTTGTACTCCTTGTGTGCATCATGATGGAGGCTCCACCACAATTGGTGGATTACTCTAAGGATTCACTTACCAAGGATGATATAATCATTAAACTCCTCATAAACCTTGATCTCAATCTGTGCTATTACAAATATGTTGGTTTGCACGCTAGTAGTAAGGATCATAAGAAGGGTAAAGGAGAGGGTTTGGGTTTGCCCTCTCATTTGCAACCTACTTCGATTACATGCCCTGGGTTTTATGCTCAGAAGTCTATGGAGGTTACTGATGTTGGTGGTTCAAGATTTATTGGGAGTCATATTTTTGTGGAATATATTCAAGGGATCCAGTCAGGTTCAGTCAAGGAGTCTCTAGAGCGGAAGAAATGGAATACTATTTGGTCCCCAAGGGAGTGAGGTATCTTTGGTGGTCGGCAAACATTTACAATTCATATAGCTAACATGGAGGTTAAATTTTTGGTATGGAAATTATGTGGATGCATAGTATTGGAAAAATATTTGAACCAGTGGATGCATGAGGTATGGGATAAGATTCTAGGCTATATACCCAGTTTCCATATGTTTTTGAGGGGTTGGATAGGCTTCGTGTTTTGAAGCAAGGAGGACACTCAAAAATTTATAGTAGCTTGTTGGTTTTGGGATCGTCATGTTCTTGTGCCAAGCCATGGCACCCCCTTTTCGATGCTTGTGAGGAGGCTCTGACAAAGTTATCGGTCTGCATTAAACTCCCTAATATTCCATTGGATTTCTAGTCTGATTCGGAACTTAAAGTGATTGAGGACTCCTTAGGGTCTTTTATGGCTTTCAATGCTAATTTCAAGGAATGCAATAGTAGGTTTATGGCTCAGATACTGATGGAATTAGACCCAAGCTAGGGTTTGTATGAATCTATTAATCTGGTGGTTGAAGGGAGTTCTTATTCCCAGGTGTTGGATTATTTGAGTATCCTCTTTCACTATGCACGTCATCACAGAGTTGGACATATATTGGATGACTATGACAAGATTTTTAGGAAAGCTGACTCCCCATTCTTTTCTTGCAGTGAACTGAAGTATTCTCCAATGCCATTAACGTCTCCCCACTCTAATTGGTGGCTCATCTCCTCCCAATATTATTTCTTCTACTTTAGGTGCAAAAAATAATATTATGATTAGGGATTTGTCTATACTTGTCAATGGAGTCCCAATGGGGGTCTGAACATTTAGGGATTCTAGTGAATATTCTCAATGATGATCTTGACCTTAATTCCTCTCATTAAAATAAACTTGAGGCAATATGGTTAGATAGTGACAATATTCTATGAGATTCTGGTAAGTATTCAAATAATTATACTCATGCTTTGGCTCTCTAATGGGGTCATTCATGCTTCGGGTGAATGTTCAAGGGTGATTCATTTATCCTCTAGTTTGTTCCTTGAGCATTCTTCTTTTGATGGCCATGTTGTTCTTGACCCTATAGTGGACTTATCATCAAATTCTTATTTTCCCCCCACCTCTCTAGTAGCCAAGCAGGAAGGGTCATCTATTTCATCCTCGCACTCATTTGATCAAGAACCTTCAAACCTACCATCCTTGGGGGGGTTAGGGTTTGTCAACTCCAAGGAACTTTTTCCTTCAAAGGCCAACATAAAATCATCCCTAAAATTGGCACAGGAAAAGGAAAATCGTGAAGTTTCCAAAGGTTACCAATGACTCATCTTGGGGGTTCTTAGAAGGAGTTGACCCGAATAGCCCTTGCCCATTAAGATAATGTCAGTTAATATGCGAGGGTTGGGGGTAGACCCAAGAAACTATCCCTAAAAATATTCATTACTCAAAATCAACCAGATGTTTTTATCCAAGAGACCATGGGTGTTTGCAAGTCTATAATTTCTGAACTCAACAAAATGTTTTCGGGTAGGGTTTTTTTTGGTTTGGATTCTATAGGTCTTTCTAGCGGTATTATTATAGGTTTATCCCTCATTGTTTCATTTGTTAAAGTATTCTCTTTGAAATCATGGCTCTTCACTAGGGTTTTTAGCAAAGACCTAGATCAGAATTTAATATTAAGCAACATTTATGGGTCGTATAATGATCGGGAGGACAATTGGAATTATCTTCTCAACCTTAATGTCTTGCATTCAAATGCGATAATATTGGTTGGGGATGTGAATTGTATCTTGATTCATGAGGATATACGAGGGATTCCACAAGGGAAGATCAATTGTCTCATTTCTTTTTAAAAAAAATTGAACAATATGGATTGGTCGATGTCGATCCTGTAGTCATTCGGCCAACTTGGTGTAATAACAGAAGTGGTTGTAATAGTGTATCTAAATGTTTGGATATATTTATTGCTCATCATTCAACTATGTACCATCTTGTTACCTTTAGGATCATTGCAGAGGAGTTCTGCAATACTAAAGCCAATCTTTTTTGTTGTTTTGTTGACTTTAGAAAAGCTTTTGACATGGTTCCTAGGAAAAACCTTTGGAATAGGTTGGAAGAGATAAAAGTGCCTCTCAATTTGATGGTTGTTGCAATAAGTATGTATGAGAACGTTATTTATAAGTTTAAAAACATTGAGGGTTGGTCAAAAGAGATTAACTGCAATATTGTAGTCAAACAAGGTTGTCCCTTGTCCCCTACCCTTTTTGGCATATACATTGACAAGTTAGAATATTGCTTAGAAAAAGTAGGTTGTGTCGGCCCTACTCTCACTAGTATAGTCATCAATCTTCTTATTTATGCCAATGATATCGTTCTTATGAATAGAAGTCCCCATGATCTTGAAAACCAACTAAGAATCCTCAAGTATTTTTTCTCCAATATGGGTATGACTGTTAATATTGATAAGACTAAGGTCATGATTATTAAATCCAATAAGATCACTTATGATACCTTCGTATATGAAAAAAACAACTTGGAGGAAGTGACTTCATACAAATATCTTGGAATTGATATTCACCACAATCTCAATTGGAATTATAGAATTGAGAAAAGGATTATTGGGGGATGGAAATCTTATTATGGGCTTGAAACAATTGTAAATCAACTGATCTTTGGAGTTAGGATAAGAAAAAAATCCTCTTTGAGACTCTTGTTACACCTATTATTATTTATGGACGTGAATTCTAGGGCTGTAGTATCTCTCATGAATATTGAAGAAAGATAGAGAAAATACAAAAGAATTCTATAACCTATAATCTCAAAATTAAAGGAAATACGCCCTATCCCATCTGCCTCTTAGAAACAAGCCTCACACCCATTGAGAGCATGGCTATGACTAGATACCTAATGTATAAGAACAAGTTAAACAACATGGAATACAATATGCTTCCTAAAATTTCTTCAAAAGCGAGTCATAACCACCATCGACTCAAGCGAGGATGGCATAAAGATGTCCAGTCTTGGATAAACTCTCGGGGAATCATGGAAGACACCATTTTGCAGAATAAAGATACTATTAAAAAAATCGTCAAATCAAAATTTAAGGAGAAAATGTGGTGTGATAAAGAGTTAGAGGAAAAAATAAAATTAAGGTATTATAAGAATGTAATCAACCGTAATCTAGAAGATCAAAATTATCTATTTGTTTTTCCAAGTGTAAAGAAAAAAATAAGCATTGCTAAGATAAGAACAAATTCTCACGAGATCTGTAGTGAAACTGGGCGTTGGTCAATTCCTAAAACGCCATGGGATGAAAGAGTGTGTCACCTTTGTGACACTAAGAAGGTTGAATATGAAAAGCAATTTCGCTTAGATTGTCCATCCTACACCCATATTAGATCTCATTTTCAAAATATTTTTCACACTACCAACCTTCCTAACCTCTTAACTCAACAAAAGTATGGTGATCTTGGAAAGCTTCTCTTAATTCTTTTCAAGCACAGAAACAAAATTCTAAAGAATCACAAGTAATCACTTACCCTCTTAAGGTCCAATAGACCAATTCGATCTTAGTGGGTGTTCGTCGTCGTCATTGTTGTCGTCGTCGTCGTCATCATCATCATCATCATCATTCTATACCGCAGGATATCATCATTTATAGGTCATGGGTGGGGAATATTAGATGTTTGTACCATTTTCTTGTATTCCTTGAAGTGGACAAGCCACATGATTGTCCAAGGGCCCTGTTCAAATTAATCCCTTGTGGACTGAATTAAAAAAAAAAAAAAACCTTGATTACAGACAATCGACAACATTATTAGAAAAATGTGGGGTTATCATCCTATCATCAATTTGTAAATTCCTTACACAATATGAATTCAAAGTTTATCACTTCGGTAGTGGACCAAATCAAGGCTCAAGACAATTCACTCAGGAAGATTGAATATGAACTGGAGATGATCTATGGAGGTTAGCATTTGAGTCAGCTGACATTGATGGACTTGAACAGAGGTAGTTTGTTGCAAGATCAAAGGCATAATATATTATTGGACCAAGAAAAGAAGTGGCAACTAAAGAACTGAGCACAATGGTTGGCAACATGGGATCTTAATAAAAAAAAAAAAAAAAGTATTCCAATTACAGGAAGAGATACAACACTATTTGGAAATCAAGCGATGTTGATGGTAGGAAGGTTTGGGGATTCTCGAACTTAGCTTCTCTTGGAGTCAATCATTTCCAGTCCTTATTTCGAGAATCCAATCAAAATAGAATGGATGATATAATGCATATGTTATTACACTTTCCCAGAATCATTAATGAAGAGGAGAATCGGGATTTTTTCTAAGAAGTTTCAAAGGAGGAGCTTAAGGCAGTTATCGAATCCTTCAAGAAGGAAACGAGTCTGGGGCCAGATGGCTGGACTATTAAATTCTGCAAGCACTTTTTCGATATTATGGGGGATGACATGCTTTGGGTTTGAGAGGAAATATGAGTCTCTGGTAAGGTTATGGGAAGGATTAACTCAAATGTTATTGCTTTCATTCCAAAGATTGATTTCCCACCATATTTTAATGATTTTTGTCCCATTACCTTGTGTAATTATTTATATAAAATAACATCCAAGATCATTGCAATGAGGTTAAAGTCCATCCTTTCAAAAAAAAATCCACAAAAATTTGGATTTCTTAAAGGAAGACTCATCCATGAGGCTATTGTCTCAGCCCAGGAAGGCTTGAATTCCATCAAAACTCAGAAACAACTTGTCTCGGTCTTTAAGATTGATATGTCTAAGGCATACAATCATGTCTCTTGGTTGTTTCTTAGGTTGATTTTGCTCCATATTGAGTTTGATCTATTAGTGGTTAATTGGATATTGTCTTGTGTCACCTTAACTACTTTTGCAGTGCTTCTTAATGGAATTGGATCTCCATTATTTAAGGCGTCATGGGGGATCAATAAGGTATGACCATTATGCCCATATATTTTTCTACTTGTGGTCGATGGGTTAAGTTGTGCATTTATTGAAGCTAATAGAAATCATACCATTAAAGTTCTTTTCATGGGAAGGAATGAGTTCATGACTCGTCTTCTCTTTGTTGATGACATTTCATTATTCTAATCATGTGTGGAAGTAGAAGGTAGAATGATTAAAGGTTTATTGGATATAATTTGTGGTTCCACGGGCATGGTTATTAACATAAATAAGTCTGCTATATATTTCCCTAAGAACGAGGAGATTCCTCGACGATATTTGGAGTGCCTCTTTCCTTTTCAGGCTTATGATTTGCAAGGTGGTATGAAATACTTGGGCTATAATCTGAATCCCAATTTCTATGGTTCAAAGGACTGGAAATGGTTTATTGCCCTAATTGAGAAACGAATTAAATTATGGTGTAATCATTAGATTTCTGAATGAGGCAGACTCACACTTATTAAATCCATCTTCAAAGTGATCCATGTATATTGGCACCTGCTAGAAAAGGTTATGAAGGGAATATTGGTGTGCATTAAAAAACTATGCTTTAATTATCTTTGGAAGGGTTAGGTGGAATAACTTGGATCACATCTAGTTAAATGGCAAGTTCTTTCTTGAACCAAGGGACGAGGTGGTTGGGGCCTCAAATACCTAGTTTGCTTCAAGAAATCCCTGGCTACAAAATCTCTTTGGGTTTTCCTAACTCAAGATAGTCTCTGGAGACGTATTCTTCTAGATGAATACATTTTCTCGGCGACCATTTTAGATTGGATGAGTCGGCCTAATAAGCACATATAATGTGCATCAAACAAATGGTGGGCTATGCCTTTGGCCTTTCTTCTAATTGGTCAATTCCTAACATGGAGGGATGTATTGGGACAATTGGTTCAAGTAGGGCACGATGCAATTGTTCAACATAACCAAAAAAACCTTCTGCCAAGGGAGATAATATTATTTCTTCAAGATTCTAGGTTATGCACATTACATAGTCTAAGTGATCCCGACTCCACCTCCATTTGGTATCAAGGATGGAAATATGCAAAGGACTTGGGACCAAACAATAATTGGCATCCTCATTGGAGGAAGTTTTTTCAACAATTGAATTGCTCATATATCCATTTATATGAGAAAGACAATGAATTAGTATATGCCTTTTCCAATTCTAGCAGAAAATGTACGAAAAGAATGGGCTATCAAGCCTTACTTTTAGATGAGGAGGTTATCGCCAGGTGGTGGCACAAGAAAATCTGGAAAATCCATGGTCCACCCAAATGCATGATTTTATTATGGTTAATTCTTGTTAATTGTGTTCTAACATGGGACAGGCTTCAACGTCATGGGAAGCAAGGACCAAACATATGTATATTATGTAGATATGTCGAGGAAAGTAATAAGAACTTGTTTCTTTCTTGTCCTTTTACGAGGCAATTATAGGCTGGTATATGTGTCTAGATTGGTGCAGGTCATCTTTGGCTCAAGTACTTGGTGGAGGATTGCTTCCATAATTTATTCATTGATCATTATGTGAAATAGTTTCATCTTCTACCATTGGTGATGTCATGGAGTATTTGGTTGGCCTGGAACACAACCTTATTTGAGAATCAGGCTTGGCCCACATTTAAAAAATTGTTCACATGTCTCTATCTTTTCTATCTAAATATAAGATTAAGACTATGGTCAATCTATCCCGGATTGTGGAAGTTATGGAAATAAACAAAAATCTTCACTGGGGCTTCTTTGATGGAGTGTGTCAAGGACACGCTCGTGTGTGTGTCTTGGTGTTTTCTCTTTATTTATTGGATGCGCATTTTTGGGGGAAGGGGAAACATGGCGACGGGCTCAAATAATAAATATGAGCGTCATGCACTCCTTGGTTTACTCAAATGTGCTTTGAGCCATAATATTCAAAGTCATCAAGTTTTTGGAGACTCCAAATTGGTAATTGACTAGATCACTATAACAACCCAAATTGATTATTTATTTATCATAGTTGTTAAATTAAATTTAATTAATTATTAAAATAAATTCATTGAGTCTTTTATTATTTTATTATTAAAAAAGTACGTGAAGTAATTAATGAGGGGATAAGGTGGTTGGGAGGATTAATGAATCGATAAGGCAGTTGGTGAATTGAATGAGGGAGAGGGATTCAAGGTAGGAGGATTCGGAAGATGGGAGAGGAATTGGAGAGGGGGTATTTAATTTGTTTTGGGGAAAATTGGGGGAAGAAGAAGGAGGATGAAATTTTGAAAGAGAGGAAATTGGAAGAACATCTTGTTTTTGGGGAACTCTCACAGGGACATTGTTGTTGCTGGGAACTTTGGGCTCAAGGGACAAGAACCCGCAAGGATTCATGGATCTAGGGAGTCGGAGAGGTTGTTCCTAGTTGGATGGGAGGTTAATATTTAGTTGGGAAGTTTGGGAAAGAACGAGAACAAGTGAACCAGGGGCTAAATCAACCAACCTGCAGGTTGAGGTATGTATTTTACTAAGTTGATATGTTGTTAATATGTTTTTGGTGTTATTATGTTGTCTGATTTGTTATTGTGTCTATTTACCAGTTTATTCCTGGTATAAAGAAGACCATGAAAGAAAATTCTAAACTAAATTGCATTTATTTCAGTAGGAGATTAGGAGATATTTATTATTTTATTGAGGCCATGAAATAGAAGGCCTTACAAATGGTATCAGAGCCCGGTTTCAAAATTGAAACCTGGGCTTGACCACCCACACAACTGTACAATCTGTTCCCAAACCCCTAACCTATATCCTAGAAACCCTTTATTTACAGCCCATAAAACATATGAAGACTACCAAGATAGTCTTGAAAACCCAAATTGTCTTGCCTGTAGACTGTACGCAGATTCCTAAAGGAGCTTTCCAAGTCCAAATTCTAACTGATAAAGAAATGAGGAGAAATTGTATACTCATGTAATTTAGAATGACAAAACTAAAATATGTTTCCATATGTTTAACTGGAGGATACATGATGACCTGCATAAGTTGTTAAAACAAAATGCAATATTATAAACAAACAAAAATTTCAATTGTCTATACAAAAAAAGGCATTAATATATATATATATATATATATCGGGTATTTTAACCCAATCTCCAAATAGTCAAACCACAAGCCAAGCACCCGAGAGTTGCACCAAGCACAACATACAAGTTCAATCCTAACGATCAAGCGCTAAGCTCCAACTCATAAGAGCAGATCCCACGAAGGGCATGTACATTGCTCAACCCATCCACTTACCAAAATATTGGGGTTCTAATCCAACCTCGAAATCCAAGAATCAAGCTCCATGCTCCACAAGTTCCAACCATACATGGAAATATTAATCAGGACATCGACAACCCCCAAACACATAAGGCACCAAGAGTATAGTCTTCCACTATGTGTAGCACCAAGCCAAGCCAAGGGATGAGCCACGAGGTAGTTATGCACAACGCATCCACAAGATAATCACATTGCTAAGTCAACATCGATACCAAGCGTCGAGTCACCATGGAGGAGCCACGAGAAAGTAACAGGCCCGAGGCCCAAGTCTCATGTTTCATTGTTGAACCCCAAGTTTAGAGTCACAACACAAAATTCCTAGCACTCGATTCTACCAACCAAGCACCAAGAAGAAGAAACGAGGAAACCAAAAGAGTTATGTAATCCTTTCAGGTCGCAAAAAACAAGCTAAGACCGAGTGCCCAAGACTATAGCACCAAATCTCAGCACTCAATACCATTCTCAAGCCTAGCCACCGAGGAGAGGGATATAAGTGCTCAATGCACACAATATCCAAGTTTCATTATAGTTCTAAGTCCATGAGACAGGAACTCGAGAGATAAAACCACTAGATTCAAGTCCAACGCTCAGACGAGACTAAGCGTCAGACCACGAGGAGTATATCCCATAGTTCACAAGCCACCAAGCCATGACGAGAGCCCACTGGGGGCATAAATTAGGCACCCAAGCTATCAAGCACATAAGCTTGCAAGTAGAGTTTCTTTTCTCTACGCACCAGCACCCCTGCACCACCACCAACACCCAAGTCACAAGGAAGATATCCCATGAGGTACGTTTTCTTTGGCACTGCGTGTCCTCTGAATATTTTTGCATACCTTGTGTATGCACATGGTTCCCAAGGCCTTATCATCCTAAGAGGAGCCATGTCGAGGCAGGTAGGCAGTAGCAGCCAAACCTCGAGGTCATATGTATGGCCATGGATACCATCGTCTGATTAAAGTGTGATAGTGTGAACCGACCTAGCGGCCATGGTCGTGCCCTTCTGGCGATCGTCCATGGGGCCGAGGCCACACCCTCTAAATTTGAATGTGTGTATAGTAGAGGAGCGTTAGACTATGCATAGAGCGGAAGGGAGGTGT
The DNA here is from genome assembly GCA_000966675.3 of Picea glauca. Taxonomy (NCBI): domain Eukaryota; kingdom Viridiplantae; phylum Streptophyta; class Pinopsida; order Pinales; family Pinaceae; genus Picea; species Picea glauca. The sequence goes on along the minus strand of JZKD02S0506299.1, from coordinate 490,387 downwards.
AGCAGAGGTTGTGCAGAGGAGAATGAGGGCTCTACACGTTGGGTAGGGTTTGTATAGTTGTTTTATTATTATTATTATTTTATTTTTATGCTTGGACAGGAGGGAAAAGAGGGAGGGGGAACATGGACCTCATGCGAGGTCCCACGCTACTTACACTACTTTAACGTTGTTATCGCACAATTTGTACTTTCCCAAAGCCAAAGGCAAGTGCATACTAAATTGGTGTAACAAGGAGAATGTCCTATCACTATCACCTTAATAAGACACCTCTTTCTATTTAGGAGTGGTACCCCAGGGGAAATGTCCCCAATGACCTAGGGGTTTGATAAGGCTAAGGAAAAAGTATTAAGAAATCCCCACCACTCTCACAGGTCACTCTGATCAAAAGTTCCAAGGGTTTTAAGGAGATGAAGCAAAATAATATTTAAGTGTACCTTCCCAGAACAAGACAACAAGAAAAGATGTTATTTGCAAGTACCATATGATGTTAGTGCTTCATAAAATCATAGACTTTTGATCAAATGAACAAGCTGATATAAAATTTGAAGCAATATAAGTATTTATAATAGCAATATATATTTAGCAACAGCTACACAATTATGCCTCAATAATGCTTCAAAAATGACAAGAAATGATAACATAAACTTGACAAAATGATAGTAATTGTCAGAAGCAATGATGGCAATCTGTTATCAGCTTTTGATCTTGCTTTTAAGATGAATTTGTTGTTTTTATAGATGGTTGTAGCAATATTTTTCAACAACATCAAATTAGTTAGTAATTTAGTCTAATATAAAGTTAGAAACAGTTATTAAAAGTCTTAAGGTAGATGGTTTAAGAGTTTGTTTGGTCAATCAATCACTTGCAAGGTGTGAACTAGTGCCTTTTAGGGAAAATGAAGTCAAAGTTTGCAGCGGAAATTCTTAGAGGGAAACAACAAATGATAATAGATGAACTAAAGGAAGGGGAAGATGATTGAGGTGTTAGTAACTTAAGGCCTCAATATCTAAAGCCCTAGAAGGAAAAAATTGCTAGAAAGTAGGTAACTCTAGGCCCTAGTGATTTCCTTCTTCTTTAGATCAAACTTGTAATAAATGTATGAAGCTTAATGAAGCAATTCTACTAGTGCTACAAAGGTAGGTCTCTAGTATATTCTTCAAAGGAGATGTTCTCTAGCAAAATCAAGTAGGTGAAAAATTATAAAGAAAAGGACAATAACATGTGCTTTTCTCCTAGGGTTTCAAGCTAGCAATTTCATAATCTTAGAAATGAACAAGTAAATATACCATAACCATTCAAATAAATGAAGAATTTGCATATTTTACTTACTTCATCAAGAATAATCTAGCCACAAAACCATAGTATAAGACTTTCCACCATGAAAATGCCAAAATAAACCAAAAATAGCCTCTCTAAGAAGTTGTGCACCACTTAATTTCAGCCAAGTACCCTTAAAGAGGGCCGAATTTCAGACCTCACACTTGTGTGTGTGAAAGATGATGAAAAATATAACATATTTTTCCCTTATTTATAAAATAAGCATGACCTTTAATTACAAGTTAGGTCAAAAAAGGTCGACATGGCCAGTTTACATCAAAAATCCAGTTTTACATAAAATTAACAATTTAAAACCCTAATTTGTCTTTAGGAAAGACATCATGCCCCTCTCAGGGTGATTTTAGGCCCCATCATGGAACGTTGGGCCTCAAAAGGCCTCAAAAGCTGCCACACATGCCAACCAAGTTGTCCTCATGCCAAAACCCTAATTGGATGATGTCAAGGCTCAATATGATGACGTCAGGGGCCTTCAAGGGCCAACGTCATGGTGGAAGGGAAAGACCCCCCTAGGTCTAGGCCTTCCAAAGCGTCTATGGTGGAAAGTCGTTAGTTTTCTCTGGTGCAAGCCTATGGTGTCCCCCTGCCCCAAGTTAGGGTCACAACATCCATCTGGAGGGATTTTAGCCCCATGGAGGTCCAAACTAATCATCTTCCCATATGTACCTGTTCGTCGAGCATGGTCTTATAGCAACAAAAAGTATGTCCTCCATGGGCTCATAAGTCACAGGAATCATAGCAATGCCAATCACGTCTAATATTCAAATTACCCAAGCATGTGCATCAAACCCCCTTTTACCCAGACAAATTCTCAAAGATGTTATGAAGTTTAACAAGCCAGGTTTGGAGAGGGTCTCACGATGTCCTATTGGGATAATCCTCCTTAGATTTGGGGTGTTTCCCAGGTGAATACCAATCTATATCATGCATATGTATGAGATGGTGAGGGAATGTTTGGGAAAGGGGTGCAGTGATAACAAGGAAATGTATCTCTTAGTTGTGGGTGCCTCTGTAGAGGGTGAGATGCACCTTGTCATGTATTCCATTGTTTCCTAGCCCATTCAATGCCTTTTATTCTTTTTCTTATTGATTTTTATTTTCAAGAGAATAGTTGGAGGACATTGTCCTGGTGTGGTGACCAGTGGTGACAACGTTACCCACAAGCACTTCACGGAAATGATAAGGTTGGCTCGTGATGAGACCCCCTTTATCTTGGCTATTCCACCAAGAGCCACTACCCTGGTTTGGTAACCATATGGATGGTAGTGTCATACCACTACATTCCCATGGAACTAATAGGCTGGCTCATGATGAGACCTCCTATATGTTGGTTGTGGAGCCTGATTATCTTCCTGATTCAGAGGTCCTTGCTTTCAGCCGTGTTTATACCCCATGAAGTATTTACACCCCAGAAGTATGTACACTCTTCCACGTGGG
>JZKD02S0506299.1:474126-487565 GCA_000966675.3 Picea glauca | reverse complement strand
AAGAGGAAGTTACAACGGGTTTTGTTGTAGGTTGTATCCCTTCATTTGCTGGATAATAATAAAGGAAGGACCTAGAAATTTCTCTGGTGGACGTAGCCCACACTGGGTGAACCACTTAAATCTGTGTCTCTCTTGTATTGTGTGTCTTCTGTGTTTTGTTTCTGCATTTTTTTTATTTTATTGCTCCGTGGTCCTGTTTTTCTAACACTATCCACTAACTAGGTCTTTGAGTTTTATTTTATTTTATGAGTCCCCTTTTCATGTTGAGAAGCCATTTATTTCTTTCTTGGGAATCCATAGGAGAAGCATCTCAAGGTCTCATTTTGGATTTTAACTTTTTCTAGCTACTTTTACCCTCTGGGCCTTTAGCCCCTTCTTTCCACAAGGCAAGGTACAACCCTTACTAGCATGGCAAACCCAATGCCCGAACCAAGGTAGGGGAAAGATGAGAGGGACAATGATGAAAATTCGTAAGTATGGAAGGAATTGATGATGACCTCTCATAGACCCACCCAGTGGAAACTCATACCTAAGGGAACCAACTTACTAGGGCACTCAGTCATCCCCCCCAGGTATGGAAAAGTTAAAAAGCATAATTTCCAAGCAAATGTCATGAAACAAAAGAGTGTTGAGTGCACATATTCAAATGCTTCAAAAATCAGAGTGACACATACCATGATACCCGAAGTCATTACCTCATGGAGAAATACCCATTGCTACTTCAGAATTAGGCCGATGGGATGGATGTTGTTGTTCCTGACAGATAGGAGGCACTGAAGAAAATATGGGCCCTCCATGGCCAATCTCAAGTCATATGGATCTCGGTACTTCATGTCTAGGACCTGTGGGCCTCGAGACATAATCCCCTTAGTTATCCCTAGGATAGGGGATAACATCTGGCTCCAACTCGGGGACATGTGCTCATCGTAGAGCGCATGAGAACCTCAACATCTCTGGCATGACCTGTAATTTGCTAGATGTCAACAAAAATAATTAGTAATCTTTTGGGGTAGTGATATCACCCCTGGATCATGTATGATACAAGTAATAAAACATATATACAAATGGAAATGAAACTACAACTATATTGATCTAGCATGATATGCAGATGGTATATACAATGAATGCAAATGCCTACCTAACTTACATCTACTTACCTGTTGACTGAATGCTAGGTGTAGTCAAATAGTCAATGGAACCATCCTAGCAATGTCTCATAATACCTTCCTCTGTGCTTCATCATAAACCAAAACAATGATAATTCAAGCACAAAAGTAACATGAGTTAGAAAATGTATCGTATCATCAGAAATCGTAAAGTCTAGCTCATGGAAGCAGGAGGGAGGGACAAAATTATGCCAATTCACACTATTAGGAAAGTGCTCAATCCATCTCAGAAAGGGATCGTGAAAAATAAAAGGTTCAAAATACCAACTTAAAGAGTCTGAAGGTTGGCTACCTTAGACATCTTCACAACCTGAGGTCTAGGAAGGGACCAATAAGAACCTAGAGGATGAATTACAATTTAAGGGAAGGCTTAAAGACTGAGATAATAAACTTATTTTTAAGGTATTCAACCTACCCTTGGATTCTAGAATAAGGATTTGCCTCGGATAAAACTCGGGATAAGGGACATTTTTCCCAACTACACCCTTAATGACATAGCAAGGTAAAGTAATTGAAGGGGGTTGGAGAACCTTGTCACAAGTACCCTGCTTTGGGCAAGCAATGTCCTCACCTCTATCAATATCTGAGCACAATGGTGGTTGATAATCTTCTTCATAAAATAAATCCAAGTGCTCAAAGGTGTACTCATCAAAATCTTCAAGGTATGACCGAAAATCATCAGGAGAAAATAGAACTAGGTCACCCTTGGAGATGCATGTAACTATATTATTTTCTTGTTGCCAGATGTCAAAATCATTAGTAACCTCATATGATAGTAGTAAAGGAAACATTTGGAAATGTCCTTCCATATCATAAATGGGATCCTCATTAGAACCAATCACATCCCACTTACGTCTTCCAACATGTATGAACTCATCAATATTATCAACAATGTCACTACCTTTATCATAACATGAAGGATTTAATGAATCTAAGGGATCATCTAGTACTTCTTCACTTTCCAAATCATAAAACAAAGCATCATCAAAATCTTGGAAAGGGAAATAAATTACCATGTTCACTTCTTGTTGTGCAGGAGAATCTATGGAGTGGATGGCTTCATCAAAAGGAAGAGGGTCCAGTACATCATCACCAAGACTCATCTCTTTGTCTTCATTAGAAAATGAAGGAACTAGCTCTTCCAAGGGTTCCTTTACTTCTTCACCTTTTGAATCATAGAACAAAGTGTCATCAAGAAATTGGAAAGGAAAATGATGTACCTCATTCTCTTCATTTTATGCAAGAGAGATAGGATCTTGGAGAGCTTCATCGAACAGAGGAGCGTTTATTAGTGCTTCATCCTCAAAATTCACTTTTCTAGTTAAATATTCACTGCATTCTATCAAATCATGGGAAAAATCTTGCTCCTCTTCAAGGGGTTGATAATTTTCTTCATAAATTTATCCTTCTACATCAGAGGGTTATTGGTATTGAGTATGGTACACATCCCTGAGATCTTCCACAATCTTAGTGGTGAATCCTTCATCCTCTAGGGCTATTGCAAGACTCTTAAGGGAATATTCATATGTTAAGCATTGTGGTTTCACAAACTCAATAAACCTACTGATGAGGTCTACGAAATATGATATACCCCTATCTTCGCAACAACTCATAAACCAATCTTGCAAAAAACATGGCAGAGAAAGTATGAACAATTTACCAAAACATCCTCCCCTCCCAATTCTATCTCACTTATATACGTCAAGAATTCTACAATGTGAGTAATTGGGAGGCCTCCAAATCTTGGAGAGTTGTTTAACCATTTTGTATCAAAATAATGTGGGTATCCTTGAAAACTTTTGAAATTAATATTCGGATACACTTGTTCCCAGGGCGCCATGATCTCATAACTTGGAAATATCACAGAATTGAGAGCAAGGTGGCACCTTGGAAAAGGTCAGTGGAGCCGCCAAATAATTTTCTTGAAACTATCAAAGGGATGAGGGGATCACCCTCAGTGGAGTCGCCATGTAAGCTTTGTAAGATAAAGGCTTTTGGAAAAAGACTTACCGAAAAAGTGGTCTTGAGGAATATTGACTCAGTGTTACCCGACAGCGGCATCAAATAGTTATCGTGCAATTTGTATATGCCCAAAGCCAAAGGAAACTGCATACTCATTTTTTATTTATTTTATATATATATATATATATATATATATATATATATATATATATATATATATATATATATAGGGTTAAATACATATATATTGGGGGTAATGTATATAAACATATATAAAAAGGGAGGTACATTAGTAACATAATATTAATGAATAAGGAAAAGTTTAAGTTTTTATGATGCATATAATTTAAGGTTAGTTACATTTAATATAATTAATGTTAATATTAATGATTAATTAATATAATGTTAATTATTAAAATGATTAAATTAATATTATAAGTTGATAATGTTAATGAACATTAATTAATGAGATTAAGAAGTGATTTTATAATTAATTATAAAGGATCAATTACATAAAGATAGAAGCTTTATAAGGATGTAAAGTATATATATATATGTGTGTGTGGGGGGTGTTAAATACATATATATTTGGGGTAATGTATATAAACATATATAAAAAGGGAGGTACATTAGTAACATAATATTAATGAATAAGGAAAAGTTTAAGGTTTATGATGCATATAATTTAAGGTTAGTTACATTTAATATAATTAATGATTAATTAATATAATGTTAATTATTAAAATGATTAAATTAATATTATAAGTTGATAATGTTAATGAACATTAATTAATGAGATTAAGAGGTGATTTTATAACTAATTATAAAGGATCAATTACATAAAGATAGAAGCTTTATAAGGATGTAAAGTATTAAAGGGAAGGGTTTGACACTTCATTAAATGGGTAAGTTAGGGTAATCGACGAGTATCCACAGTGCTAGCATAGCTAGCAAGACAGAAAGTTAGTATCTTACCTGGACGAAGTTACCAAGCTTAGATGTTTTAACCCTGACCTAAGCCACTTACCTAAAGAGAGTAATGTTTGTTTACAGACAAGTAAAAAGAAAACTTACGTCGAACCCCATGTTTGCAAGTATAAGTTTGAGAAAATGTGGAATACCTTAAAATATTCGCTGATAAGAATTTGGTTTGATGCATATTCATTTATTCAATATGGTTAGGACAAGGAGAAATTGAGGCCGAGGGGCATCATCGCAAGGACCACCAACATCGGTGTTGCCACCACCATCACATGAATTAGCTCTCATTTTACACTCCTTAGAGGCTATTAATGAGACATAAAAGGGACATTAGTCAGCAGATGTCGAAGTGGAACCCCGACCATCTGGAGTGGGTAACCATGAAGCATCTAGGGACTCAGAGGGAGGGCCTCCACCAGGGGACATCACCAGATAACTATAGAAGATCAAACTCCCAAAGTTTGTTGGGGGTCGTGCAAGTGAACGTGCAAAGGCATGGTTGGAAGGAATGATGTGATGTTTCACCTTAAGAGACTATGCTTCCACATCAAAGGAGAAGATAGTGATATTTCAGTTGAGGGACAGTGCCTTGAAATGGTGGGGTAACCTGGAGAGGCAATTGCACCTTACCCCAGACACCATCTCATGGGAGATTTTTGAGGAAAGGTTATGGAGGAAATATTTTCCTGCATACTACAAGGAACAACAGGTAAGAGAATTTCATTCTCTAGTTCAAGGAAACAGAACAGTGGAAGAGTATGAGATCAGGTTCATGGAGTTAGTAAAATATTTCTCATACATGGATGTCGATAAACGACATGCAGAAAATTTTGTGTACAGTTTAAACCCTAAGATAAGGGCCACGGTATGGATGTGGAAACCATTGTCAGTAGCTAAATCAATTGAAAATGCTTGTTATGTGAAAGAGAATATGAGATTAAACTGAGGTATGAGATCAACCATTCCACAACATCCAGGATTCATGGGGAAGGTCCCTAGGACTTTCTCTAGGGGAGGAAGCTCTAGGCCACCTCCTTAGCGAAATAGAGTCGCTCCTAGAGCAGTTACAATAGGTATTTCAATGGCAGTGAGTGCAACATCCAACTCATTGCTAACGACGCAGGCAGATCCATGACCTTCTCAGGGAGCAGCAGGTAGGAGCAGGGATTCCAGGGGAAGGAACTCATTTTAGAGACTGTCATAAGGAAGTGTGTAGGTTCCATACCGTGTTACTTGTTGGGGGTGTGGAGGACCCCATTACTAGTGTGATTGTCCATATTCACAATCAAGATTTTTGCATAGGGAAGGAAAGGCCTCGATGGGAAGAGTGAGTAGTAGCCACCAGAGTTATGCAGCGGTTGATAACCACCAGGTAGAGCATAAATCCATTGTGGTGGAGTCGTCAGGTACGCTAAATCATGTCAATGTTAATATTTTATTTGATTCTGGTGTTACAGATAGTTTCATTTCACCCTGTGCATTAGAAAAGTGTGGGTTGGTAGCATACGAGCATGATTACTTTAAACAAGTCGATATGGTTTCGGGGGAAAAACAAGCGCCAATAATTTATAGTAGACCTAGGAGTGTGTACTACTAGGTTGAAGGTGTACGTCACTACTCTAGGGACATATGACCTAATCATTGGAATGGACTAGTTAGAAGCCCATCGAGCTATGGTAGATTGTTTCTTGAAAAGGGTTCTTTGTGTTGACGATGAAGGAAGGTCAGTAGAGATCCACGGTGTACGAAGGAAGGTGTCTCTACACTTTATCTCAACCATGAAGGTTAAATGTTGCATGAGGCAAGGTTTTCGATTATATGTAGTAGAAGTAGTCAATGAAAGGAAAGGACCCTCCTTAGATCAGTATTCAGTATTGTCGGAGTTTGAGGATGTTTTTTCGAAAGACATCGTATAGGATGATAGCCCCGTAACTTTGTGAGTTGCAGATGCAGTTGAAGGAACTACTTGACTTAGTGCTAATAAGACCTAGTGTCTCACCTTGGGGTGCACCAATAATTTTTGTCAAGAAGAAGGATCGTTCCTTACGATTGTGTATATATTACAGGGACTTGAACTGTGTTACAGTGAAAAGAATGTACCCAATGCCACAGATAGATAATCTCTTTGATCAGATGAAAGGAGCAGCAGTTTTCTAAAAAATTGATATGCAATCAGGGTATCACCAGTTAAGGATTAAGGAAGGCGATATTCCTAAAAATGCCTTTCAAACTCAGTTTGGGCATTACGAGTTCGTTGTAGTACCTTTTGGTTTGAGCAATGACCAACAGTATTCATGAGCCTCGTGAATGATGTATTCTGAAGTTACTTGGACCGCTTTGTACAAGTCTTTCTAGATGATATCCTCATCTATTCCAAGAACGAAAGAGAACATGAGGAACACTTGTGAGTGGTGTTGTCATTCCTTAGAGAGAAAAAATTGTATGGCAAGTTGTCAAAGTGTTCTTTCTTCCAAAAAGAAATCCACTATTTAGGTCATATCATTCCGGTGAAGGAATCTCTCTAGACCCAGAAAAGGTAAAGGCCATTATGGAATGGCCAGTGCCGAAAAATGCTCATGAGGTGAGAACCTTCATGGGGCTAGATATTTATTATCGGAGGTTTTTGGAAGGGTTCTATAAGATAGTGAAACCAATCACCACCTTGTGGTGCAAGGGGGTCAGGTATGAATGGACAGAGGAATGTGATATTGCATTCATTGAGCTTAAGAGGTTACTAACTAGTGCACCAATTCTACGAGTGTCGGATATGGAAAATGACTTCACAGTATGAACAGATGCCTCGAAGAAAGGATTGGGGGTCGTACTAATGTAGGATGGGGGAGTGATAGCGTATGCATCAAGAAAGTTGAAGCAACATGAGGAGCTTTACGCTACTAATGATTTAGAGTTGGAAGTTGTAATGCTAGATCTGAAGCTTTGGAAGCATTATCTAGTGGGAAGAAGATTTGAGCTCAAAACAGACCATGAAAGCTTAAAGCATCTCTTCACTCAAAGAGATCTCAATTCCAGGCAGAGGTGTTGGAGTGAGTTTATGAGTGAGTACGATTTTGGAATTTTGTACATCAAGGGAAAGGAGAATGTGGTTGCAGATGCCTTGAGAAGGAGACCATGTGTCTTCTCCTTGGTACCCTTAAAATTTAATCTAAGGGAGCGTGTTTTTGGGAAACTTCTTGGAGACAGTTGGTATTTAAATGTTACTTCAACCCTCCAAAGTGGGAGTCAATTAGATCCAAAGTATGAAGGATATAGCCTGGAAGCAGATGGATTGTTAAGATATCAGGGAAGGATGTACATTCCCGAAGGTGGGGATATTCGAAGCATCATACTCAAGGAAGCCCATAGAGCACTTTATTCTGCACATATGGATGTGAAGAAAATGTATGCAGACATGAAGAATATTTTCTTCTAGGTAGGCATGAAGCGTGATGTAGTCCATTTCATTGCCAAGTGTCTAGAGTGTCAACAAGTGAAGGATGACCACCACCACCCAGTAGGTCTCCTACAACTACATGATGTTCTTATGTCCAAGTGGGAAGTCATTTCTATGGATTTTTTTGTGGGATTGCCACTCACATCGCACAGACACAATGTCATTCTTGTGATAGTTGATAAGTTGACCAAGAGTGCTCATTTTATTCCAGTTAGGGACACTTATGATGTCACTAATGTGGCACGTGTGTTTATAAGTGAGGTCATCTGTCTGCATGGGTTACCCAAGAAGATAATTCCATATAGGGACTCTCGATTCACATCTAGGTTTTGGACAAGTTTGCAGTCAGCGTTGGGAACTCAGTTGAACTTAAGTACAACATATCATCCTAAAACAGATGGGAAAATTGAGAGAGTAAATCAGGTTATGGAAGACATGCTTAGGATGTATGTTATGGATAATCAAACCCATTGGGAGAAGCACCTACCTTTGGTAGATTTTGCCTACAATAACAGTTTCCATAGCTCCATTGGAATGCCACCCTATGAATCTCTGTATGGAAGGCCATGCAGGACATCATTGACTTGGGAAAGGTTAGAAGACCGAGTGACAGTTGGGCCAGAATTGATTCAAGAGATGGAGGAACAGGTGATTCAGATTAGGCAGCGACTAAAGAAAGCACGGGATAGATAGAAAAGTTATGTTGATGCACATAGAACTAATTGAAGTTATAAAGTGGGAGATCAAGTTTTCATTCGTCTCAAGCCCAATAAGAGTAACATTTGGTTCGCCTTGATTTATAGGACCGTTCAAAATCCAAGAGAGAATTGGACTTGTTTCCTATCGTCTCGTACTGCCACCCCACTTGCATAAAACTCATAATGTTTTTCATGTATATGTTATATGCCATTATGTTGCTGACGAATCTCATAAATTGAATAGGAAGGAATTGTAGGTATCGGATGCGGGAACCCTCATGATCGAATCGTTACGCATATTGGACCGTAGGGTCCAACATCTCAAGAATCGTCTGGTAGACCAAGTTAAGGTCCAGTGGGAGAGGTACAACCTAGGATCTAGTACTTGGGAGGATGCAGAGACCTTACGACAAGATCATCCCTCACCTTTTTTACCACCTCAGGAATATGTTTTCCGAAGTTTAGGTGTATGTAATGTGACCTTTTGACTTAGACAACTAGAATTACTTAAGGTCTAATCACCTTTTATTTTCTATTAATTGTGAAACTATTAATGATACACTTGAAATTTTAAGACATATGGACCTATGTTAATGTCAATTCTATGAATGTTTATCATTATTTGAATTATGATGGATATTATGCAATCTATTTCTAACTTGAAAATTTTGGCATTTAAAGTTGTTGGTACGTGGATACCAGATTGAGAATATGATTAAATGTTTTTACATGATAGTAATGCATAGATATGTATGAGTTTGTGTTATAGACTAATTGGCAGGTCAATGGGCTATGAACTAGCCAACAAATAATTATAATAAAAGGTTGATATCATGAACATCGACCAGGAAACAATCTGGTATGAATCTTTGTATGTGAAATTATGTTGGTTCAAATGCATTTCTCTGATATGTGGACAAGTGCAGTTTTTTTAGGTAGCGAGACTACCTGAAACTGGATATACGATGACAAAATTCTTAGCAACACAGTGCCACTGTATGGTCCATGGTAGGGTGTTGACCTTATTTCTATTAGGATGGGTGGAGGTATTTCCCACTGTGTATCCTCTGAAACCTGGAGTCATGGGAGGAAGGTGTTAGCTCATGCTCCCCTAGACATTGGATGATGACTTCCAGTTTCTTGTCGGGGAAGCTTGGTCAAGAGAGTTGACACTTCCGCTTACGGGTTCTATCTGGAGTTAGGTCAATATAGTTGACACTGCAAGATAGTCCAGCGGAGGAAGGATAGGGATGGAATATGGAAGTAGGTTAGGGAAGAAGGATGACTAGAAATAGTTGAGAGTGTGTGGGGCTTTCGCCTTATAGTAAGAATTTCTTGATTTCCTCTTTTTGAAAAAAAATATGTATATATGTATATTTATACTTTCTTAACTGAACTACAATTATCTAAGTGAATGTTGTTTGTGCTAAATTATTATAATTGAGGGATTTTGCGAACATTTTAAATGGTTTACTATCTTTTATGAAATGAATGGTCTTGTTGATTGGATTGGACTCATACAAGAATTACTTTAGGTGTGATAATTATTCTCATTAGTACATGTGTGAGTCATGTATGTACTAGCTACACATGCATGCCTTGCACATGTACACTAGTATGTATAAGTGTTTTAAATTGATGTTGTTGTTTATTTGATGTGGATGTTTGAATCATGTGTCATTACCCTTGTATTGTAAATTACTCTAACTTCGGGACAAATTTTCTTGAAGGGTGGGTGTATGTAACAACCCAAATTGATTATTTATTTATCATAGTTGTTAAATTAAATTTAATTAATTATTAAAATAAATTCATTGAGTCTTTTATTATTTTATTATTAAAAAAGTAGGTGAAGTAATTAATGAGGGGATAAGGTTGTTGGGGAATTAATGAAGGGATAAGGCGGTTGGGGAATTGAATGAGAGAGAGGAATTCAAGGGAGGAGGATAAGGAAGAGGGGAGAGGACTTGGAGAGGGGGTATTTTGTTTTGGGGAAAATTGGGGGAAGAAGAAGGAGGATGAAATTCTGAAAGAGAGGAGGGAATTGGAAGAACGGATCGTTTTGGGGGAACTCTCACATGGACATTGTTGTTACTAGGAAATTTGGACTCAGGGGCCAAGAAACCACAAGGATTCCTAGAGCTAGGGAGATGGAGAGGTTGTTCCTAGTTGGCTGGGAGGTTAATATTCAGTTGGGCGGTTCGGGAAAGAACAAGAACAAGTGAACTAGGGGATAAATCAATGAACCTGCAAGTTGAGGTATGTATTTTACTAAGTTGATCTATTGTTAATATGTTTTTGGTGTTATTATGTTGTCTAATTTGTTATTATGTCTATTTACCAGTTTATTCTTGGTATAAATAAAATCATGAAAGAAAATTCTAAACTAAATTGTGGTTATTTCAGTAGGAGATTAGGAGATATTTATTATTTTATTGAGGCCGTGAAATAGAAGGCCTTACAATGACTAGATTGTTGGATTTTGAGAACTTTAAGTTGTTAAATATTGGGATGATACTTAAAATAGTAGCATCAAACTTTCAAACCATTGGGTTTAAGAACATATTCAAGGAGAACAATGTTTTGGTAGACTCGCTCTCTAAGGAGGCCATTAATATAGAAGAAAACTCTCAATCCTTGGATGAATTCTTGGGTGGGACTATGATTTCCCACTGGGTTCAAAATGTTTTATGATTTTGGTGTTGTTCATAATATGGATATGTTCATTTTTGTGATAGTCTAGTCAGTTTGGAGACTTCCTTAAGAGGGAATTTTGAATGTATTTTGAACTTATTTTTTCAATGATTTATTATGCATGTTGCAATAGTGCGGGAGCGCCTAAGGACTATTAACTTTTTAATCTCTGGAATAAAAATTTACATTTTTTCTCTGAAAGAAAAATGTCAAACTCCACAACGATTTGGGTGACAAATATGATTGTTTATGTAAAATCTTTATTTTTGTGTTCTCTTATTTCCTAACGTTTCTTTGTCTCAATTCTACAAATAATAAGCTTGTATATGCAACAAATATTGAACAGTGGTAGATAAAACAGGTGTTGGGAATTGAATAAGTATAATTCTACCTTAGAGATTTAGCTTCTTATTACTCCATCCTTGAATTTTCAACTTGCTCTTGTCAAGTAGAGGAGAAAAATTAGGATTATGAACTTCCAATCAGAAGGAGAAAGAAGCAACATCTCTCCCTTATGAAACAAGACCAAGAAAGTTTGAATTGATTGCTCCCCCTAGTTTCCCTTCTAAATTAACTTCCACAAGATATTAGCAAATTTGTTTTAACAATCAAACTAGTTTTCTTAAAGAATTTAATTGAAAAACTATCAACCTAGCATCTTTGTAACCCATTTTATTTGTCTTAGTATTTGTTTATCTATGTAAAAAATACCACTCTTGGCCATTTTAATGACAAGTTTAAGGAGTTGTTGGCTATCTTGATCAATAATGGGACAATGACTACAGTCCGTCATTTCCTTTTGTGATAGTGTTCTATAAATAGCATTATCTTTATAAAGCATCTAAAAAGAATTCAACGCAACCTTTGATGAAAATTGGATCTTAATGACTGAACCATCCTAAATCTACACTTTGAAACTTTTGTTGATGGTTTTTTAGTGGTTGGCTTTAGAGTGAAACAAATGTACTTATAGTTTTTGTATAATTAGTTGTGGTGTGAGAAATTTTGTCTTCTTACATTTAGTTGAGACTTTCTAGTCTTCAAAAGTTCTCTTTTTTCTTAGCATGAATTAATTTTGTCATTACCTATGCCTCTTTCACAAAAAAATCTAAAATATTTTTCGCATGAATTAACTTTGTCATTACCTATGCCTCTTTCAAAAAAAAAACTATGAAATGTTTTTCAAAAATCTCTTGTAACTCATTTTTTCCATGGTGATATCATGTATTCATGTCACTTTCTAAAGTCCATTTTCTCCCATGTTGATATCATGTATTCACATCCCTTATATAGTCCACTTTTCATGTGTCTTCCTCAACTTTCTAAGCTTTAAAAAGAAAAAAATTTGTTTTCATCCCAAGTGTTATTAGGAGAATAACTATTTTTCAAGATACATAATTTGTTATTGTTTTTAAGCAAGAGTCGTCCAATTACATGGCTTTTACAAAATGAATAAGCCACTAAATGATCTCTGTGAGTGTAATCTTAGAAGATAACTTCTCCAAACTACATTTGTTTTTTTTTCTATTATCAATTATAACAAATCAAGAAATTTAATTGTTCATTAATATAACCAAATAGAAGAATCGCACCAAAAAAAAATCAATACATAATAAAATCTAAATTATAGATGTTCAAGATTTTATTAACTTACTTTCATTTTTTACTCTTGATATAATGTGTATTTGAATTCCACGAATCTAAAAACTATTTATATTATATTAAAATAAACCATTTAGGTAAAGCACATAAAATTTATGCTATATCTCTAACCGTATACCAATGTAGGACGTAAATTTCAAATTTAACCCTATACCAATGTAGGATGTAAATTTCAATTAAATTTGAAAGACTATTTTATAATTTATAATGAATTTATAAGATAGATTCATGTTTTTCTTTCTCTATGAGTTATGAGAAATACCCATTAGCTATATGTGGATTGAATAATAGTACTAACAACAATTCAAAAACTATTACTCATAGCATAGGAAGAAATTATGGCATAGCTTGTATTTAATATCTAAAATATATTAGAATATATTTAAAGTGGGAAAGGTTTATTTATATCAAATATTTTTTAAAAGAAATTTTAATAGAAATCGATCTAGAAAGGTTTATTTATATTAAATATTTTTTTAAAGAAATTTAAATAAAAATCATTTAATGTTATTTTTAATAATAATAAAATAATATAAATGATATCTTGTTGTTAATGATAAATTCATTTATTTTGTTTTGATACATAAAATGTATTTAAGCATTTGGAACATGACATTTTTAACAAGGGATGCATGGCAGCTTAATCCCTGCTAAGTAAATTTGGAAATGAAGATAATAATTAACACCTTATAATTATTCATGATGATTACTTTGAAACATGAATAATATGCTAACAAATGAGCTAGTTTCATCATCTTAAAAGAAATTAGCTTCTTAAAAGAATTTGACATAGACTCACAAGGAATGGAAAAAGCCTTATTGCTC
>JZKD02S0506299.1:446274-467665 GCA_000966675.3 Picea glauca | reverse complement strand
AGGTTCAAATCCAGAGGGGGATAGGGTATGTATACCTTCGTAGACTTTACCAGTCAAATTGTTGGGCGAAGGGGGGTCCCTTGTCCCACAAACAAGGGGGTCTCATACACCAATTTGATGTGTTGGCTTGGTCGTGACCTTAAAAATAGATTATTATTATTATTATTATTATATATAAAAAGAAAGGTGTGGATAAAATAAAATAATTTAGATTATTAAATAAATAGAAAAATATTATGTGAACATTTAAAAATAGATTATATTATATTAATGTTTAAAAAACAAAATGAAGAAAAAGATATATAAATAATATTGAATATTATAAATTAATTTTTAAAAAATAAAGTAGACATGAAATGATAAATTATATAACTAAAACCACGATGATAAATTATATAACTAAAAAGAGGAAAAGAATGGGATAAAATCTTATTATAAATTATATAACTAAAAAGAGGAAAGGTATGGGATAAAATAAGATTTTATGAAAAAAATTAAAATGAATATGAATATGGATTTCAAAGAATAAGAAATCAAAGAGAGGTGAAGAACATGAGATATGAGATAATGTTAAGAAAGGGTTATAATATGTTAAGAAGAGGGTTATAATATATTCATCAGGTGAGTGAATTGATGTGGTGAGTGAATTGATGTGGTGAATATTATTTTTAGGGTGGTGAACATTATTTTGGTGGTGTTATTGCATGAATATTTATTTTTGGGTTTATAGTGAATATGGATTGTGGTAAATCTTATTTATGGTAATTTTATTAGTGATTATTCAAACCCTTCCATGAATCACGTGTACAGGTTTTTTATTTATTTATTTTTCTTTTCAATATGAGTAATTCACTGTTGATACCGAAATCCAATAGAGGAAGGCCTTGTTGGCATGTTTACAGGAAGAGTGTGTTTTTCATCGATGGAAAGAACAGAAGGTGGAGTAGAAGGCAAGAAAGCTCAAGAGGAAGAGCTACAATGGTCGTTGGATCACCGATCCAAAGGACCTTCAACCGAATACCCGACAATCGTTGGATCATTCTAAGTGGAAGGATAGGATAAGCTAGAAGAGCAGCACCAAAGATAGATCGAGCTATCGATCTAAGAACATGATCGACGAACAACATTTGGTTCACGTCAAAAGTTGTGAGGAGGTTACTGTTTTGGGAATCTCACTTCGGGAGAATTGGCAACTTGAAAGACGAATTACCCAAAGCCCGAAATCCGAAATGAATAAGGACCATCAGATCTGGAGAAAATGCGATGACCGTTAGATCAGGGAGAACCACATCTACAAGGACATGTGGCAGACCACGTCAGTAAGGACACATGGTGCAATCATACAATGACAAGTGTCAAGTTGAAACGATATTTCAGGTACGTGCAAATCACGAATCTAAGTGACATGTGGTAGCTACTCGGCTCGTGACACGTCATCAAGTGACATAAATAAGTTACGTCACTCCAAGAGTTTTACTTTGGGAGTTTTACCACCATCACTTGCCCAAAGTCTTGAAGTCCCGAATGTCGAAGTCTCGAAGTGGACACAAAACCTCTGATCTGAAGATAACTTCGGGAGCATTCTCGATCGTTGATCTACTACAGTGGAAGGATAGTGTAAGTGGAAATATTAACCGACAGCAAGCGTTCTCCACCACTTATGACTTACTTAGTAGGTGATCACTCCAGAGAAAAATGGAGCATCGATTAGCCTAAAGTATCAAACGTCGAAGACCCGAGGGCCGAAGAAGATCTAGGTCGTCTATCACTAGAGGGACGCGTGGCAGAAATCTGTGCATTTCAGGAAAAAACACTTATGGAGATAGTGAAGGAATCAAGGTTGAGATTTGAAATCCTCGAAGCCCAAAGAATCAAAGGAGCTAAGGACCATCGATCTGTAGGAGGACACACGTCAACAGATCATGAACTCCGGGTACGAAATTCTCCGGAGGAAAGCAAAGAGTGAAAGTGTCGAAGCCCCGAAGTGAATCTCAACTGTTGATCGAGACGGGTACCAAGGGTCATTGATATGGTCTTGGTAGAAAGTGTTGAAGTCTCGAAGTAGACTAGAGCTATTGATTTGAGGAGGACATGTGGCAGGAATCTGTGACTCCGACTAAAAGCGTTCTGGGAGAGCGTGAAGGTTGAGAATTGAAATCATCGAAGACCGAAGTAGCGAAGCAGATCTCGATCGTTGATTGAGAAAAAGGGACACGCGTCAGTGGATTGTCAACTCTGGAATATTTACGTACAAAGGAAAGCAGGGTTTGATAGATGAAACTCCTGAAACTCGGATCACAAAATAAGTCGTAGTCGTTGATTTGGAAGGGAGATATGTGTCAACAGATTGTGGAGATCTGGGATCATGCGTGGAAGGAGGAAAGAAGGAAGATAACAGTCGTTGATCCAGAGGCATTGCCAAGGGATTCGAGATCAACGGTCGTGTTCAATTGCGGGGTCATAACATGCTCAAGTCTTAATTTTTCATGAGCGGGCTGCAATCAAAACCACAGTATCTCCAAAGGCATATGTGGAGCTCTGTAGTGAATTGCGGGGAAAAAATCGGGTTTCCCTCAAACCACCTTTGGCCGCACCCGTAATCACGTGGTCGCATGATATCATCGCCCAAGGTCACATCAGTGGAAGATAAGGGAAGGAGCTAGCATTGCTAGGCTCCACATCGGAGGTTACGCATTCAAAAGTTAAAAAGGCATCTGCGGGTATAATCCAATGACGTCGATCAAACCGAATCTGATTGAAGGGTTGTTGTTTCATCTCATGATTTCTTGATCAGTTATGATTCAGTTACACTAACTGAATTATTGTTCCAGAGTGGTTGAATCATTGTTCCTGAGCGTTGGAATCATGATTCTTGAGCATTTTTTAGATTCCCGACTTGAGCGTTGGAGATGCGGAGTGAAACGGATGATGAGAGCAGGAATAAAATAAAAATGTCATGACAGAGAGAGGTTGTTTTTTCTCTGTAAAAAGTATTCGAACAGTAAGTAATGGAGATTACAGCATGAACTGAGGGAGAAAATGCAGAGATGAAGAACATAAGTTGGACAGAGCAGAAATGGTGAAAATAGCAGACTGTATGAGAACTTAAGTGCAAGAATATGTGACAAGGAAGTCATTGATGCAGGCATAGTAGACCAGTGTAGCAGAATAGTGATGAGACCGATAAGCCATTGATAAATATTGTATCACTGTAATAAATTTCAGCAAGCAAATATTTATATCTCAGGGTGGTAGGGTGGTGCTAGGGAGGATTGTTGTCCTCAGAGTTTCAAGTGGGTTCTTGAACACATCGAGTTGTAGCTTCCATCTGAGTGCATCCAGAAAAACCAAGGTGGTAGGGTGGTGCAAGGGAGAACCATTGTTCTCTGTTATGCAGGTTGGTGCATGTGTGACTGGAAGTTGGTACTTCCATCCAGTTGGTGTTGAAACACTCAGGGAGTTGGTGTTTCCTTCTAGTGGGTGCTAGAGAAACCAAAGAGTTGGTGCTCTCAACAAGTTGCGGCTTGTTAAAGAAGAGGTGTAGCCTCATTTTGAGTTAGTTCTCAAAGAAATATGATGTACAGAACTTAAAAGACTATCTATCATTCAAAGAAGAAGAGATTTTCTCCCTTTATGGGTTTCCTCGTGAATATTTGTCTCTTTGTATATCATATGTGTGATTGATGTTTTTTATGTATGTTGTTCATGTCTTTCATAATCTTGATGATCACTTGGAGAAGGTTAATAATATCTTAATAGGCATAAAATTGTTTAAGCCCAGTAACAACTGATTCACCCCCCCCCCCTCTCCCTCTCAGATGTCTTAGTAATTCCAACAATTGGTATCAAAGCGGGTTCCTTTTATTTAAAGGTAGATCAGTAAGCTTAAACATGACAATCCATGAAGGAAATTCAACCAATAAGCCTCCTATGTTTTATGGAACAATTTTTGCCTTCTGGAAGGTTAGAATGAGAACATACATCATGGCCTTAGGTGTTAATGTTTGGGATGTTGTAGAGACTGGATATACAAAACCTGTTGTGTTAGCTTCCAAAAATGATAAGTTAGAATTTAGCTTCAATGCAAAGGAAATGAATGCTATCTTGAGTGGGCTTGCTAAAGATAAATTTGTAAAGGTCGTGCAACTTGAATCTGCCAAAGAAATGTGGGATAAACTTATTAGCAGTTATGAAGGAGATGAGAAAGTAAAAGATGCCAAACTTCAGACACATATATTGAAATTTGAAAAACTAAAGATGAATGAGGATGAAACAGTTAGTAAATATTTTTTAAGAGTTGAGAAGCTTGTGAATGCCGTGAAGGGTCTTGGTGAGAAGATTGAAGACGCATTTTTAGTATAGAATATTTTAAGATCTCTGCCTGATAGATTTAATCCAAAAGTTTTTGCAATAGAAGAACTGAATGATCTTAAAACTATGTCTATTGATCAACTCCTAGGAACTCTAACTGCTTATGAAATGAGGATTAGCAAAGATAAATCCACCACTAGAGAAGCATATTTTAAACATACAATAATATTGATTTGGAATTAGATGATATTGAGGCAAAATTTGTGAGAAGGTTAAAGAAAGGATCAGGCAAATACCAAGGCAAGCTTCCCTTCAAATGTTTTAACTATGGAAATATAGATCACTTTTCATCTAAGTGTCCACACAATAAGAAGGACCGGAACTCTAAAGGTGAAGAGAAGTACAAATCCAAGAGATTTAGTAAAAAGGAAAGTTTATGTGTAAACAATGATGACTCTTCAGAAGACACAAATAGTGACTCTTCCTGTGAAGATAAGGTTAATGAATTTAAGCTTGTGGCCAAAGAGGATTATGATAATAAAAGCACAGGAAGTGATGTTAATGATGACGAAGTTGTGGTTGATATGGAAGGTGAACTAATCAGTGCTTTAGAAGATATTGACAGACTCGGACTTAAGAAGAGAAAACAAAAACAGTTGTTGATGCAGTTTGAAAAGAATGGTAAAAGACCTGATGAAGACTTTTCCCTTCTAAAAGTGGAGTTAGAAGAGGCAAAGAAAATAGAGGACACTCTAAAACAAAAGTTATCAGAGAAGAAGGCAAGATGTGAATCCTTGGAAGAAGAGGTAGTAAAAACCATAAGAGAGAGAGAGAGAATTTTAAAGCATTGTATCTCCAAAATATTCCAAGAATCAAAGCCTCAGCAGAACTAAACGACATTATGAGAAAACAGATATCTCCTTTGTTGAAGGCTGGTTTAGGATATGTAAGTGGTTCAAGTAGAAAACAGACAGAAAGCAAAGAGCCAATAAAGATGATCAAGTTCCAAGTCAGCAGACAATCAAACCATGTGAGTACTCTGCCACCAAAAGTTAATAAAGACAAGATGATCCCTGATAAAAAACAAAGATATCAGAACATGGAGAAACAAATTCCAAGAAGAAGGCCATCCTTCAGGTACCAAAATTTCTTCCATGGTTATTGTTTTTACTGCTCTAATTTTGGTCATAAGATTGCAAATTGTCAAATCAAGTTTAGAGACATGCAACTTAGGAGATCAAGAAATAAACAATGTTTGCGACATAGAACTAAATAGCTAATGAGTAGACAAAGTTGCACCAATCACTTTGACCTATTGAACAATGATCTCGAATGATATAACTGTCATAAATTCGGCCACAAATATTCAAACTTCCATCTGAAGAATTACAAAGTAGATCCAAGGATAAAACCCTTAGTCAGAAATGCTAGCACATGGAAAAAGAAAGATAGTGAAAAATGTGGTCTAGTACTTTCAGCTCAAAAACAAAAAGACCCCTTGTATATAGACAGTGGATGTTCCAAGGACGTGACTGGAGACAAGGATAAGTTTTTTTCTATGAGTAAAGCAAAACATGAAATGTGACCTTTGGAAATGATGAACCAGGTAAAATCAAGGGTAAAGGGATGGTGAGTTTGAGTAATGGTAAAGGAAAATCCCAAGATGTTCTGCTTGTAGATGGGATGAAACATAATTTTCCCACTGCAAGTCAAATGTGTGACAGAGTATGTGAAGTGGTGTTCACTTCCAAAGATTGTAAGATCAAGTCTGTAAACTCAGGACAAGTGGTGGATAAAGGCATAAGGATAGATAATAATGTATATGTGTTGAAAGAATATAGAGATGAGTGTCATCTAAGCAAACATGATGAAATTTGGTTATGGCATAGGAGACTTGGACATCTAAACTTTGACCACTTAATCAAGATCAAAAATCTTGAGGCCGTAAAAGATCTTCCAAGAATATCAAAGCCACAAGATTTTGTATGTAAACCCTGCCAAGTAGGAAAGCTAACTAGGACACAGTTTAAATCCAAGAGCTCTACTTCAATAGAGAAACCACTCCAATTAGTTCATATGGATTTATGTGGACCATTAAGACAAGAAGGCACAGGGAAGGAAAACTACTTCATGTTGATCATTGATGATTACTCTACAATCACTTGGGTTGCTTTTCTCAAAGAAAAAGTTGAAGCATTTGAGAAAATAAATATTTAAATCTTTAACTGAGAATCAAACAGGCAACAGGTTAAAGGCAGTAAGATCAAACAAAGAAGGATAATTTATGTCAAGTGATTTCAAGGAATTCTGTGATAAACATGGGATCAAGAGAGAATACATAATCCCAGGGACTCGACACAGCAAAATGGAGTAGTTGAGAGGCAAAACAGAACAGTTCTGAAAATGGTCAGGTCAATGATGAATGAGAAGAACATTGGTCAAACCTACTGGGTAGAAGCAATACACACAGCAATCCATATTCTTAACAAATCCCACCTCAGACCACATAGTGACAAAACACCTTATAAACTGTGGTATGGAAGACCTGCTTCAATCAAACACTTCAAAGTCTTTAGGAGTAAGTGATACATAAAGAATAATAATGAAAACCTTGGTAAGTATGATGACAGGGCTGATGAAGGCATCTTCTTAGGATATGCTACCAATAGTAAAGGATATAGATGCTTTAATAAAAGATTTTATAAATTAGTTGATTGCATTGATTTAAAGGTTGATGAAGGAGTCCCAGTAAGAGAGGTGAGAAATATTGAGTCTGCTACAGAGGACACAGCTGAAGTTGAAGATGAATAGGTCCAAGAATCGGAAAAAGAAGACTCTGATTCAGATGAAGATACAAAGACTCGAGTAGACTCAAATCAGCAGACAGCATCAAATCCTTCCTCCAAGATTACTCAAGAGAATCATCCTGCAAGTTAGATAATTGGTGAGAAAGACAAAAGTGTACAAACCAGGAGAAGGATAATCAAATACACCGAGAAATCACATATAGCCTTCATATCCATGGTGGATCCCAATAACTTTAATGAATCCAGTAAAGATGTAAATTGGTTAAAATCAATGAATGAGGAACTGGATCATATTGAGAAGAACAATACTTGGGAGCTTGTTCCTAGACCTGCAGATAAGAATGTAATTGCCTCCAAATGCGTGTTTAAGAACAAAATGAATGAACAAGGACAAATTGTTAGGAATAAATCCAGATTGGTCTATAAGGGGTATGCATAAGTTGAAGGACGGGATTTTGATGAAACCTTTTCACTAGTGGCAAGATTGGAAGCCATCAGAATGTTTCTTGCATATGCATGTCATAAGAACTTTAAAGTATATCAGATGGATGTTAAGTCAACATTTCTTAATGGAGATATAGAAGAAGATGTATATGTGGAGCAACCTGAAGGATTTTCACTGACAGATAATCCTGACTATGTCTATAAGTTGAAAAAGGCATTATATGGACTGAAACAGGCACCACGAGCCTGGTATTATAGACTGGACAAATTTCTACAGGATAAAGGGTTCAAGAAAGGTATTGTTGAAGTAATCTATACATTAAGTCTGAAGGTGATGATTTATTAGATGTTTTGGTTTATGTAGATCACATTATTTTTGGATGCACTAATGACCCTTTAGTTCAGTGGTTTTCTAATTCAATGCAGACTGAGTTTGAGATGTCCATGATAGGAGAACCATCATATTTTCTTGGTTTATGAATCAATCAGAGTTCTGCAGGGATATTTATATCTCAAGAAAAGTATTTGAAACAGATGTTAAAGAGGTTTTAGATGGAATATTCTACACTTGTGAGCACACCTATGGTGGTTGGTTGCAATCTTGGTAAATATGATATTTCACCTGATGTTGATCAAAGAACATATCGATCAATGATAGGAAGTCTTATGTACATCATAGAATCTCATCCTGATATAATGCAAGATGTTGGAATGGTAGGTCATTATCAATCTGCTCCTAAACAGAGTCATTTAGCAGCTGTCAAAGGGATATTCAAATATTTGAAGGGTACAATGACTTATGGTCTTTAGTATCCTAGAAATCAGAATTTTCAATTAACAGCATATTCAGATGTTGATTGGGAAAATTGTTTGGATGAGAGAAAGAGCACCAGTGGAGGTGAATTATTCTTAGGTGATTCGTTAGTAGCATGGCTTAGTAAGAAGAAGGGATCTATTTCATTATCAACTACAGAGGTAGAGTACATTGTTGTTGCTACTTGTTGCACTCAGATTTTATGAATGATACAAACTCTTGCATATTTGAAGGTAACTTATACTGATCCAATTCCACTTCACTATGATAACACCAGTGCCATTAGTGTCTCCAAGAATCTTGTTCTTCATTCAAAGACTAATCATATACTGATAAAATATCATTTTCTCAAAGAACATGTTACAAACAGAGTTGTTCAGTTGCATTATATTCCAACCATAGAACAAATTGCAGACATCTTTACTAAACCCCTAGCCATGACACCATTTGAATATCTCTGTCAGAAGTTGGGTGTCATCCCTTCTCTCACCAAAGAGATTCCATCCCGTCAGGGGGAGTATGTGTTGGTTGAATATACGATACCTTAGAAAAGTACTGCAACAGCTTAGGGGGAGCATGTTTTCTTTGACATTGATTTCAAAGGGGGAGAAAAGGTGTTGTCTGGATGCTACAGTTGGAGTTGTAAGCAGAAAGTGCAGCCTTTCAAGGTTGACATCAATTCCAAAGGGGGATATTGTTGGCATGTTTATAGGAAGAGTGTGCTTTTCATCGATGGCAAGAACAGAAGGTGGAGCAGAAGGCGAGAAAGCTCAGGAGGAAGACCTACAGTGGTCGTTGGATCACTGATCCAAAGGACCTTCAACCGAATACCCGACAACCGTTGGATCATTATAAGTGGAAGGACATGATAAGTTAGAAGAGAAGCATCGAAGATATATTGAGCCATAGATCTAAGAACATGATCAACGAACAACATTTGGTTCACATCAAAAGTTGTGGGGAGGTTACTGTTCGAGGAATCTCACTTTGGGAGAATTGGCAACTTGAAAGTCAAATTACCCAAAGCCTGAAATCCAAAATGAATAAGGACCATCGGATCTGGAGAAAATGTGATGACCATTAGATCAGGGAGAACCACATCATCATACCATGTGTACAAGGACATGTGGTAGACCAAGTTGGCAAACCACGTCAGCAAGGACACATGGCGCAATTAGACAATGACAAGTGTCAAGTTGAATTGGCATTTCAGGTACGTGAAAATCACGAATCTGAGTGATATGTGGTAGCTACTTGGCTCGTGACATGTCATCAAGTGACGTAAATAAGTTACATCACTCTAGGAGTTTTACTTCGAGAGTCTTACCACCAACACTTGCCCAAAGTCCCGAAGTCTCGAATGTCGAAGTCCCGAAGTGGACACGAAACGTTCGATCTGAAGATCACTTCAAGAGCATTCTCGACCGTCGATCTACTACAATGGAAGGATAGTGTAAGTGGAATTATTAACTAACAGCAAGMGGTCTCCACCACTTATCGCTTACTCAGCAAGTGATCACTCCGGAGGAAAATGGAGCACTGATTAGTCTAAAGTCCCAAAGTCTCGAACGCYGAACACCAAGGGCCAAAGAAGATCCAAGTCGTCTATTGCCAGAGGGACGCGTGGCAGAAATCTRTGCAGTTCACGGAAAAACACTCCAGGATATAGTGAAGAAGTGAAGTTGATATTTGAAATCCCCAAAGCCCGAAGAGTTGAAGGAGTTGAGGACCGTCGATCTGTAGGAGGACACATGTCAACAGATCATGAACTCCAGGTATGAAATACTTAGGAGGAAAGAAGAGAGTGAAAGCGTCGAAGCCCCGAAGTGAATCTCGACCGCTGATCCAAAAGGTAGCCAAGGGTCRTAGATCTAGTCTTGGTAGAAAGTGTCGAAGTCCCGAAGCAGACTAGATTCGTTGATTTGAGGAGGACATGTGCTATGAATATGTGGACTTCGGATAAAAGCGTTATGGCAGAGCGTGAAGGTTGAGAATTGAAATCATCAAAGCTCGGAGTAGCGAAGCAGATCTCGACCATTGATCGAGAAAAAGGGGAATGCATCAGTGGATTGTCAACTTCGAAAGATTGATGTACGGAGGAAAAAAGGGTTTGAGAGTTGAAACTCCTAAAGCCCGGATCAAAAAATAATCCATAGTCGTTGATTTGGAAGGGAGCTATGTGTCAATAGATTGTGGAGATCTGGGATCATGCGTGGAAGGAGGAAAGAAGGCAGATAATAGTCGTTGATCGAGAGGCATCGCCAAGGGATCGGAGATCAACGGTCGTGCTCAATTGTGGGGTCAGAACATGCTCGGGTCTTAATTTTTCTTGAGCGGCCGCAATCAAAACCACGGTATTTCCAAAGGCATACGTGGAGCTTTGTAGTGAATTGCGGGGTGAAAGGAAGGTTTCCCTTAAACCGCCTTTTGTCACGCCCGCAATCGCATGGTCATGTGATATCATCACCCAAGGTCACATTAGCGGAAGATAGGGGAAGGATCTAGCACTGTTAGGCTCCAAATCAGAGGTTACGCATTGAAAATTCAAAAGGCCTTTGCGGTTATAATCCAACACGGTTGATCAAACCAAATCTGATCAAAGGGTTGTTGTTTCATCTTGTGATTTCTTGATCAGTTACGATTCAGTTACACTAACTGAATTATTGTTCCTATGTGGTTGAATCATTGTTCCTGAGCATTGGAATTGTGATTCCTGAGCGTTTTCGAGATTCCCAACTTGAGTGTTGGAGATGTGGAGTGTAACAGACGATGAGAGAAGGAATAAAAGAAAAAAATTGTGACAGAGAGAGGTTGTTGTTTCTCTATAAAAAGTAATTGAACTGTAAGTAATGGATATTACAGCATGAACTGAGGGAGAAAATGCAGAGATAAAGAACATAAGTTGGACAGAGCATAAATGGTGAAAACAACAGATTGTATGAGAACTTAAGCGTAAGAATATGTGAGCATGAAGACATTGATGCAGGCAGAGAAAAATAGTGTAGCAGAATAGTGATGAGACTAGTAAGCCATTGATAAATACTGTATCACAGTAATAAATTTTAGCAAGCAAAGGTTTATATCTCAGGGTGGTAGGGTGGTGTTAGGGAGGAATGTTGTCCTCAAAGTTTCAAGTGGGTTCTTGAACACAGGGAGTTGTAGCTTCCAGCTAGTTGCAGCCAGAAAAACTAGGGTGGTGCAAGGGAGAACCATTGTTCTTTTTTATGAAAGTTGGTGCATGTGTGACTGGAAGTTGGTGCTTCCATCCAGTTGGTGCTGGAACACTCAAGGGGTTGGTGCTTCCTTCTAGTGGGTGCTAGAGAAACCAGAGAGTTGGTGCTCTCAGCAAGTTGCATCTTGTTAAAAAAGAGGTTGTAGCCTCATTTTGAGATGGTGCTCAAAGAAAGATGATGTACAGAACTTAAAAGACTGCCTATGATTCGAAGAAGAAGAGGTTTTCTCCCTTTATGGGTTTCCTTGTGAATATTTTTCTCTGTGTATATCATATGTGTGATTGATGTTTGTTATTTTTGTTTCTCATGTCTTGCATAATATTGATGATCAATTGGAGAAGGTTAATAATATCTTAATAGGCATAAAAAAATTTAATCACAGTAACAACTAATTCACCCCCCCACTCAGTTGTCTTAGTAATTCCAACAGGCCTAACAAAGTAACCGTAGATAGTTTGCATGAATCTATAGAATCAATAGAAAAATGTTTGCATGAATCTATAGAATCAATAGAAAAATGTAGAGAAGAGAGAGAAGTCAAACTTCAAAGTGAACAAGTAGAAATTCTTTAAAATGAGTTTGTGGCAATGCTTGATAATAAATTTAGATCATTTATTTATTAGGGTTTTAGAGTCAACTACACAAAATGGAGGCTAGATAACAAGAAATAGAAAAAATTAACCAAGAACAAAAACAATCAACGAAGGAAGAAGAGGTGGGTGAAAATAGAAATCTTAGGGACAAGATTAAAGATATAGAAGACAAGATAATTAAAAAGTTGGCCCTAAATAGCGTGGAACACAAATTGGATAGCAAACCTATCAAAGAGGAAATGAATAAGATCGTAGAGTTAAACCATGAGCATAAAAAAAGATCCTTGAACCTCATAATTTTTGGTATAAAAGAAAATAAAGATGACGACACATTAGCAATATTCAAGGACGAATTAAAAAACTAATCACAAATTGAAACAATTAGCCTTATAGAAGCAAAAATGTTGGGAAAATAATTGAAAATAAATATAGGTTGATTCGGGTTATGGTAATCTTTAATGCCATAAATATGACATACTTAGTAAAACTATGAGCTTAAAAGGATCTGGAATATTTATAAATGAAGACCTCATTCTGGAAGATCAAGCTAAATTAAGGAAGGAGGTTCAAAAGGTAAAGGAAGCCAGAAAGGAAGGAAAATGGACAATAATTAGGAACCAAAAAGATATTATTAGGAATAGACACCAAAAGGATAACAATTAATAGCAATTTGAGACACTTTGGATCATTTCTTAGAATTGTCAAGGATTTCCTTGGAACAAAGGGCCTATATTAAGTTGGATCCCAAGTGAAATTGATATTATATTTTTAGTTGAAACTTGGGAGCATGAGGAATGTAAGGTCCCTGAAATAGATGGACTTACATTGTGTTCAACATGGTGTTGATACCAAGAGGGGGGGTGAATTAGTAGCAATTAAAATTTATCACTTTTTATAGATTTACTTTTAAACCAAATAATATATACAATATACAGTAAAGAGCAGAAGAAGAGATACACAATGCATAATAGATTTACGTGGAAATCCACATAATGTTTTTCTTATATAATAGAAGAATACATTCAAAGGAAACTACAACTTCTAAGATTCTCTAGCTCCAACTAGAAAGAGGCTCCAACCTGAAGGAAGCTACAACTCCCTATATTCTCTGGCTCCAACTGAAAGGAGGCTACAACCACCTTTCATTTCCCCTTCCTTCCACCATTAAATATGTATATAAAGAAATCAACATGTCATTGTCATGTTCCAAGACTCTACTGGTCAACTGTAAATTCTCCTTAATAGCTTGTTGAGGTCACTTGTCAGCTTGTACCTGCCCAAAAACACAGATTTGTGCTTTGTCCACTATCAACCACGGATGTTCTTACCTTTATCTTCAGTGACTCATAGATGTATGTGTCTTGCTCTACTATGACCCATGGATGTCCTTGTCTTTCTCCATTGTGATTCGTGGATTACCTCAGAAGGGTAGTATGTTCACCTCCATACCCTTCACAAGTGTTTCCCTATTCAAAAATTCACCAATCTTCCTAACACAAGTGCAGACCCACTTATGCTAGATCCATTTCACACATTCAATTTATTAATTATGAGAGGCTCTTTGATGTGTATTTATACTTTTCCAAACACTTCCTTCAACGAGGGATATCAATCCATGGAGGTTCTACATGAATTTGTAATGTCCTGCATGCATTTTTCTTCAACCAATCTACGGGGCTTCTGAATTTATTATAGGGTTGACATCAATGACAACCAATTTTCCAACAATATCCCCCTTTTTCATTGATGGAAACACTCATGCTCCCCCTATCATCCTGCTCTCCCCCTGTCAACATGCTCATGATATTTCTCTCCCCCTTTGATATTAATTGAAAAGGGTGACTCTTTTCTTTGGGGTTGCTCCCCCTAAACACATGGCGCTCAATAGTACTTCTCATTTATTTTTTGTCTTATTATCCTTTCTTTCCTTTTTATGGTCCTTGGAGCTCTTTTGTGTAATTTCAACTTTCTTTCTCTTCTCTTTATCTAGGATGTGTATGTTATTTGGTCTTATTGTTGTTGTTGTGACCAATCTTCCTGAGTCTTCTTCTCTAAGTTCACATCTTCGGGATTCAAAATTAAGATTGTATCATTTATCACATATTTTACTGACACTTAGGAGATTATGCTTCATATCTTCAACCAGTAGGACATTTTTTTTCTTTTAAATTTTAACTTCCAATATTTACTACACCTTTTCCAAGTATTTTGACAAAGGAGTCATCTCCAAATCCAACACTACCACTTTTTATTGTATTTAAGTTGATGAATTTGTTTTGGTCCCCAGTCATGTGTGTTGAGCACCCACTTTCTATGTACCATTCATCTTCTTCTTTATCTTCAGCGATCAGTTATATTCAACAATTTTCCTTGTTTGGATTCTCTTTCCTTCTCCATACTATAGTTGGTTTTATGATAGGATCATCTTCTTTCATATCTATGCAATCTCGTGATTTGTGACCAAGATTATTGCACTTGTAGCATACAATATTTCGATCCATCAGTGGATCAAATGGTTTGTAATTTATGTTGACAAATCCATAAGCATTTCCAGATATATTGTTTACATGATCATCCCTTGGATATCCATAATCATTTATGCTTCTCATACATTTGTTTATTGCATTGATTTTGCAGTTAAATTCTTTGTGTCCAAAATTTTTGCAAGTATAACAATGACCAAGAAAAATATTCTCATACCTGATAGGAAGTCACCTTCATGGTGTTTCACGCCTTCTGAAATTTTGTTCTGGATGGAGGTTTTACATTCTTGATGTTATTCAACTCCATCTTGATTGTTCTCATACATGGTAGGAAAGGACCTTCTTGATTTCTCACCCCTTCTGAATTCCGATCTTCTGTCATGTTCACGTTGTTCTTCAATTTCTTCTTAAATGTCGATTCCACTTGGTAATGCATTTGCATAGCTTATACATTTTCCTTCATCTTTATTGTCTTCTTTATTTTTGTATGTAGTCTCCGAACTATTATCATATCCAAGCCATGTATTATCAGTAGGTGATCTCTGATTGCTAAGAATTTCATCTAGCTTTTCAGTGCTTCTTCCAAATTTTTCCAACTTTTCCATTGTCAACATCAACTATTTTCTTATGTGATCCAATTCTACTTTTAATTTATCATAATATTCTAATTTATCCTTCAAGCTATCAATTGTATTTCAAGCTTATGATTCTCTTCTTCACAATTTTCCAATTTGTTTCTCAACTCTGTATTTTTGTTTCTGAGATTTCTATTTTCATTTTCAGCATGCTTTAATGTTTCAAAATTTTGATCATGTTCTTGTTCACTTTCTATGATGTCTTTTCCTTCCCAAAAAGAGTCAAAGTTTCTTTCTTCATTAGACTCATCTTGAGAATTGATTTCTTCTATTTCATAATTTTTGTGACTGTCATTCTGATTTTCTTGGGTTATGAAGAGAACTTCTCTTACATCCATTTCCTGTCCATTGCTTTCATCCAAAGAATTATCATCTTCCTTGGAATAGAGGTTATTTTTTCTTGTGGAAAATTTGTTTTTCTTAAAAATGACATTTCTTAGCATAGTGTCTTATTCTACCACAATTAAAACATTTAAAAGGTAACTTGCCTTTGTATTTTTCAGTTCCCCTCTTGAGCTTTCTTACAAAATGTGCTTCTTCTTCATCTCAATCATCTCTCGATTTTTCTTCTACCTTGTGTTACTTCTTCATTGTTTTCTTCATCTCTTTAAAGGCTACTTCTCTGTTTGATTGTTAATTTTCTGTACTTGTTCTCATTTCATATGTCATGAGGCACCCATGTAATTCATCCATTGTCATTTTGGTCAAATCCCTATTTTCTTCAATGGCCAATACCTTGGCATCATATCTCAAAGGAAGTGATCTCAACACCTTTTGTACAACCAAATATTCATCAAGTTCTTCTCCTAATCCTATGATAGCATTGACAACTTCATCCACTTTGAGTAAGTACGTTGAAATATCTTCATTTTCATCCATTTTTATATTTTCAAATTGTTCTCTGTGTCATTGAAGCTTGACCTACTTGAATTTTACATCGCCTTCATAAATTCTTTTAAGTTTATCCCAGACCTCTTTAGTTATGTTTCAAGCCATCACTTTGTTGGAAATAGTTGGTGTCAATCCACTCAAGCTAGCATGCCTTGCCTTTGAATTACAACTCATTAATTTCTTCTCATGTGGATCGGTTGGAGCAGTTTTTGGAAATTTATAGCAATTGACAGCTAAGATCCAGATATCCACTCCTAAAGTTGTCAAGTAAGTTTGTATTTTATTTCTCCAGTATGCATAATTGTCTCCATCAAATGGTGGAATCCCATTTGGAAGGTGGCCTTCCATTTTTTCTCACGATCTTCCTTCCAGTGATTAAACTATTATGAAGGTAACCTGCTTTGATACCAATTGTTGATACTAGTAGGGGGGGTGAATCAGTGTCAATTACAATTTATCACTTTTTACATCTTTACTTTTCAACCAAATAATATATCCAATGTACAATAAAGAGCAAAAGAAGAGATACACAATGCACAATAGATTTACATGGAAATCCACTAAATGTTTTTCTTGTATAATAGAAGATTGCATTCAAAGGAAGCTACAAATTCCAAGGTTCTCCAGCTCCAACTGGAAGGAGGCTCCAACCCCCTGGTTTATAGGTTCCAACCTAAAGGAAGCTACAACTCCCTATATTCTTCAGCTCCAATGTGAAGGAGGATACAACCCCCTTTCCTTGCCCCTTCCTTCCACCCTTAAATATGTATATAAAAGGATCAACTTGTCACTGTCAAGTTCCAAGACCCTACTGGTCAATTGTAAATTCTCTTGAATAGCTTGGTGAGGTCCTTCGCCAGCTTGTACCTTCTCAAAAACACATATCCACACTTTGTTTACTTTTAGCCTGTGGATGTTCATGCCTTTCTTTTTTGCGATTCGCGGATGTTCACATATTTCTCTACTGCGACCCATGGATGTTTGCATCTTGCTCCACTTTGACCTGCGGATTACCTCAGAAGGGTAGTATGGTCACCTCCATACCCTTCACAGACTTTTCCCTATTCTGAGCTTTTCCAATCTTCCTAACACAAGTGTAGACCCACTTATGCTAGCTCCATTTCACACTTTCTTTATTAATTATGAGAGGCTCTTTGATGTGTATTTATACTCTTACAAACACTTCCCTTACTTTAACCTTTTAGGGTTGACTTATACCTTCATGTTTTCATTTCCTTTATTTAATTTTAGGGTCGACTTGTAACTCTTTGTTTGCAATTCAATGGTCATCTTTGAGAGGGCATATCTCTTAAATTGTGGGGAACCACGTGGCGTGCCACCTATTGTTGGAAATGGATCGACGAGGGCTATCAATCCATGGAGGTTATACATGCATTTGTAATTTCCTTAATGATATTTTTCTTCAACCAATTTATGGGGCTTTTGAATTTCTTCTAGGGTTGATATCAATGACAACCAATTTTCCAACACATGGAACAAGAAATCCTCCCATAGAGATTTTGTAGGCATATCTTGTTACATAAGAACAAAAATTTATCCCTGCATTAGTCTTCATAAAAAAGACTCTCTCAATCAGTTCATTTGGGTGGAGATTTCAGATGTCAGTGCTAAGAAGATGTATATAACAATTTGTTATTATGTGCCTATTAATTCTACCTTTTATAGAAAAAACAATCTAGATAAAAAAATTCTTTATAAAATCTTAGAACGAGATATTTACATTCTGAGAAATGAAGGTAGTATCCTCCTCCCATGAGACTTTAATGCTAGAAATGAAATTAATCAAGATATTATCTTAAGAAACCATTCCAACCCTAATCCTCTATGGCTAGATGAGGACCTTGTTTTAGCTAATAGATACAAGAGAAATTTGGAAGACTTGACCGAGAATTTATATGGTATTGAGCTAATCAAGCTTTGCAGTTCTCAAGATCTAATCATTTGTAATGGTCTCATGAAGTGGTGGAAATATAACTAGGTGACTTGTAACCATGGGGTGGATAGTAGTGTTGTAGACTATGTGATATCAGATATCCATGTTTACAACCAAATAGTAAATTTTGACCTTTTAAACAACCATGAGCCTGACTCTGATCATAGACCTTTAACCCTAACTCTAAATTTTACCATGCACAAAAACCCCCTTGAAGATAACTCTGGTAACCAAAGGCATCTACTTTTTCACAAAAATAAATCTAATCTCTTTTTAAAGGAATTAAACACCGAATTAAATCTTCTATCATATAAAAAAAACATTCAAGATATATATCATAAATTTACAGCAATCCTCTCTACCTCCATTAAAAAATTATCTATTGAAGTGTTGTGTGGGCCTACAACGTGTGTGGGCCTAATTTTTAAGAACATGTGTTTCCTCTTAAGAGGTCACAAGTTCAAATCCATAAGGGGGTAGGGTATGTATACCTATGTATACTTTACCATTCAAATCGTTGGGCAGAGGGGGTTCATTGTCCCACAAACAAGGGGGTCTCATACACCAATTTGGTGTCTGGCTTGGCCATGACCTTAAAATTAGATTATTATTATTATTATTATTATTAAAAAGAATAATAGAATTTCCAACCCTTGGTATAATAATGAGTCTTTGAAATATGATAAGATTTAGATACAAAGCCCTAATTAAAAGAAAAAAAAAGGCACTACATAAATAAAAATCAAGTGAATGTTTTTCACCTTTCTAAGCTAGATCCAATGAAATTTTGGAGGCAAATTCTGACTCGTAAAAATAAATAAAATTCTATGATTCTCCTGACCGACTGGAATTCCTACCTTAAAAATATTTAAGAATCTCATAATGTCCTGGACAAAATTCCAAAATCGTGTACATAAGATGATGTTTTTTCTATAGAAGACATAAAGTTTGGGGTTAAGCGACTTGCAAACAATAAAGCTAAGGATATTGAGGGCTACCAAGATGAAATATTAAAAATTGGAGGACCTATTTTGATCCCCCACATATGCAAACTCTTCAATTTAGCAGTCAAGCAGGGCTTCCCTAAACCTTGGACTCAGAGCCTCATTGTACCTATTTTTAAAGGTGGGGATAAAATAAATCCCTCTAATTATAGGACCATTATGATTAGCCCCATTTTATCCAAGCTATGTGGAAGTATTTTGGAAAAGAACATAAGCATATGGCTAGAAAGCCACGGAAAAAGAGTTCAGGGTTAGGCCAGTTTTAGAGGTTAACATTCAAATGTGGATCACCTTATCACTCTTAGGATCATTTTAGAGGAGTGTCACAACAATAAAACCAATATACTTTGTTTTTTCATTGAATTTAGGAAATATTTTGACATTGTGCCTAGGACCAACCTTTGATTAGGCTATAAGAGCTAAAAATTCCCTCCGGTCTTGGAGTTGTTGCGATAAGGTTGTATGAGAATTTTATTGCCAAGTTTAGGATCACTGATGTTTGGTTAGAAGAAATCAACTACAGTATAATATTCAAGCAAGGTTTTCCCCTATCCCTTATCCCCTACTCTTTTCGGCATTTACATTGAAAAGTTAGAATATTGTTTGGAAGTCGCGAGTTGTGTTGGACCAACTCTTACTAGTATAGTAATCATCCTTCTTCTCTATGCCGATGATATTGTTCTTATGGCAAGGAATCCCTATGACCTTAGTAAGCAAATTAGAATCCTCAAGGACTTCTTCTCTAGTATAGTTATGACTTTGAACACTGAAAAAACAAAGGTTATGATCATTAAATCCAACAAGATCACCTACGATAATTTTGTATATGACAATAATATCTTGGAGGAAGTGTCTTCATACAAGTATATTGGAATTTATATTCATCACAAGCTCAACTAGAACTATAGCATTGAGAAAATGATAAATGGAGGGTGGAAAGCTTATTATGGGCTTCGAAAATAATTGTAAATTAGCATACCTTTGGTTATGGGATAAGAAAAATATCATATTTGAGACTCTTTTCACTTTTGTTATTGTGTATGGATGTGAATTTTGGGGATGCGGTATCTCTCGAGAATCTTGGAGAAAGATAGTGTAGATCCAAAAGAATTTGATAACTTATAATCTCAAAATTAAGAAAAATGCACCATATCATATCCTCCTACTCGAAGTGATCCTTTCCCATGTTGAGAGAACAACTATGATTAGGTATTTAATGTACAAGAGCAAGATAAACAACATGGATAAAAAGAGGCTCCCCAAAATTGCTTCAGAATCTAGCCAAAATCAACGACGACTCAAGTGGGGATGACATAATGATGTCAAGTCTTGGCTAAATCATTGGGGAATAAAGAAGAAGTTATTCTGGAAAATATCAATGATATTAAAAATATTGTACAAGTTAAATTTAAAGAGATCAATCTATGGCATGATAAAGAATTATAAGATAAAAGAAAATTAAGATATTATAAGGAGGTGGTTACCCT
Source organism: Picea glauca (assembly GCA_000966675.3). Classification (NCBI taxonomy): domain Eukaryota; kingdom Viridiplantae; phylum Streptophyta; class Pinopsida; order Pinales; family Pinaceae; genus Picea; species Picea glauca. Next base: position 447,009 of record JZKD02S0506299.1, on the reverse strand, counting down.
AACCTTGAAGATCAAAAGTATATCTATATTTTGAATAGTGTAAAGAAGAGAATCAATATTGCTAAAATAAGAACTAATTCTCATGAGCTACTTAGTGAAAATGGACATTGGACAATCCCCAAAACACCATGGAAAGAAAGAATTTGTCACCTTTGTGACAGCAAGAGGATTGAAGATGAAAAGCATTTTCTCCAAGAATTCCCTACATATACCCAAATTATATCCTAATTTCCAAATATTTGTCACAATACTGACCTTCCTAAGCTTCTAAGTTATCAAAACTTTAGTGATCTTGGAACTCTTCTCTTAATGATTTTCAAGCATCAAAACAACATTTCAAAGAAATCCAAGTAATCTCTTTCTTTTCTTAAAGTATTATAGACCAATTTTGGTCTCAATGGACGTTAACCATCATCATCATAATAATAATAATAATGATGAAGAATACGATCGTTAAAAATTTTAAGTAAAAATTTATTAAAAAATATGATTAATAATATAAAAAATAAGTTAATTTGATTTAGTTGAGACAGTTTGGAGAAATGGTTGTTAACCTTTTTACTTGAATTTAATTTCTATCAGTGACATGTTTAAAATCTTAAATGAAAACATTATGGATTGGCATGGTAATAACGATCTCACTCTCCCTTTCATACTAGAGAAGGAGACCAATTACATTCGCACAATATAAAATAATAATGATAATGATAACTATTTAATAAGAAATGTAATTAT
>JZKD02S0506299.1:410240-438266 GCA_000966675.3 Picea glauca | reverse complement strand
TTATTTATTACTGCTCATTATTGGATAATAATTCTACATTGATATAACATTTGAAGAAAAAAGATTATAATTACGTTATTACTGATTCACCCCCCCTCTCAGTAATCCAACAATATATATATATATATATATATATCATCTCTTCTTTCAAGATGGAAATCTCCTTTAGTGCCTCTTTTTAAATCTATAACGTCCCCCAGCCCAACCAAGGGACATTACGATGTGGAATATACATAAAAACGAAATTTATGCTAACTAAATGAATTCATTACATCTAACCAATTTCATGTAGCTTTCAACTACGAATTAAAATAGATTTAGCTATTGTCTAGAACCATAAACTAGATGCATCTACAACATGCTAATAATCAACATGAAATGCAGCTTAATCATTGACACAACAACATATAAATCATTCTCAAATACACATAGTTCATGCACAACAATTAAACACATAATTTAACACAATAGCAAGATAAAACACTTATCTTTTCACAACAGTTGTGCAACCAGTTGCTTGGGACGAACGCTCCACTCAACCATAGACTAACTGTTCCAAATCTTAACATCCATTCATCCTCAAGCTTAGGCGCAATCCACAAAATAGGGTGGTCTCTCACATTCCACTCACGGCTCATAAAAATCTCAACCCAACTGATATTCTCCTACAACTACCCTGATTTTTCACCAGCTCTCTTCCTCTTGACATGTCCAACCCAAGGAATGTACCCCTTCACCGATCTCAATCCCTTGGGTGTCCCATTCATTTATCAGGGTCTCTCTGGCACAAGAAGCTAGGAATCTCGTGGCTAGGAACTCAAGGGAACTATTGCTAGAAAAACTATCAACAACCCAACAACAAATACTTGTTGTTTTAGTGCAACTCACATAGGAGTACACTCTTCAAGCCTCACAACCTAGTTATTCATTTTTCCAGCTCCAATTCACTCCAATTATGCTCCATCATGCTCTATAATTCTCCCTCCATGTATGCGTCATCTTCCAGCTTTGTTTCGTGCACTCCCCTTGTTTTTCATTCACAAACTTGACTCCCCTAAAAACTTGTTGTCCCAACCCCTTTGGATTTCATCTCTTTCTCTTGCCTTTCTTAACTCACACTCTTCCCTAAACTAATTGTACTCAACCCCATGTTCCCAATAACTTTGGGATGTGACCACTCACACCCACCCTCTTACATGTATTCAATGATTGGATTTGTGAACACTCAATCAGAAATGGGAAGGTTCATATACAATTAGCAAAATTAGAAAAAATGGTTAAATTAATATACATGGGTATTTCCCCCTTGGACTCCTTTTGGCCATTATCTTAGACACTCCCCCCCTCTTGTGGAATAATTCATCCCCCATCCCTTGTCCATGTCCCCTTGGCAGTTGGCATCACTTTTTTATTAATAAAACAAGGAAATAAAATTTGCATATTACATCGTTTGGTTGTAGCCATATATTATATCTACATAAGCATTAATTAAACTAGGGATTATAGTGGGGATGTTACATTCCCCCTCCCCTAAAATTGTGTTTCATCCTTGGTGCACTCTATGTCGATATACATATATGAAAATTTACATCACAATACTTAGAAATAAAAATTATGCAATTTAACAACTCCAGCAGCAACTCCAACCATAATATCATGTTCCTCTCAACTCGTCAACCCAAAGAATGCACCATTCATTTATCAGGGATAACCCAAGGTATGTATCATTCGTTTATCAAGGCTAAACCAAGGAATGATCCATTATTTTATCAAGGTCCCCAACGCAATTGGCTAGGACTTAGAGATGTGGTTCCAGAATTTTAGTTGCTCAAAATGGAGACTTGCATTATGTTTTCTTCAAAACTGTCAAAAATTTGTGGTTACTCTGCCCACATGTTTTCTTCATGCTTCTATGTAGCATCTTCAGGATCATATAAGTTTCGTTGAACCTTTACCATCCCTATGGATCTGTGCTTGAGCACTCTGAATTTCCGATCCAAGATGTGTACTGGTTCCACGCGAAAATCCCCTTCGTTCTCCACCTGGATCACATTCCAATCAATTATGTGGTTAGAATCAAGAACATATTTCTTTAACAATGATACAGGAAATACATTATGCACTCTCATGGATGCAGGAAAATCTAACATGTATGCAATTGGCCCTATCCTTTCTAATATTTTAAAAGGCCCACAATATCTTGCTTCCAACTTCGAGCAACTCCCTAATATTAGCAAACTTCTATTTTCCTTCACTTTCAAAAACACATGTTCTCCCACTTCAAAATCTCTAAAAAAAATTGTTCTTGTCTACGTAACTTTTCTGCCTATCCTATGTAGCCTTTAAATTCTTATTTGTCTTTACCATCTGCTCTTTCATTTCTTTTAACAATTATATCCCAGCAACTACTCTGGCTATTGGATTATCCCAACTCACTGGAGTGTTACATTTTCTGCCATACAATGCTTCAAACGAACTCATTTTCAATGAGGCGTGATATTCATTGTTGTATGAAAAATCAAATAAATGAATATAATCTTCCCACATTGATGGTTGATCCATCACATACATTCTAATCATGTCCTCAATTATAATGTTAGTCCTTTCTGTTTTCGAATCTGACTCTGGATGATATGTTGTACTAAGATTTAAATTTATCCCAAAGCCCTTGAACAAACCCTTCCAAAAATTGGAAGTAAACTTTGGATCTCTGTCTGAAACTATTGCTTTAGGTACCCCATGTAGCCTAGCAATTTCTTTCATGTAGATACTTGCAATATTTTTTGTCTTGTGTGTAGTCATTAGTGGAATAAAATGTGTTGGTTTAGTCAATTTATCCACCACCACCATGATGGAATCATGTTGCTTCATTGTTTTGGGAAACTTAGTAATAAAATCAATTGTAACTACTTCCCACTTTCATTCCAAAATGGGCAATGGTTGTAGAAAACATGTTGGGTGCCTATGTTCAGTCTTTACTTTTTTGCATTCTAGACATATGGCTATGTAATTAGCCACTTCTTTCTTCATTCTCGGCCAAAAGTATTGGCTTCTTACTATCGCAATTGTATTTTGATATCTCGGGTGCCCGACATATGGAACAGTGTGCATTTCTTTCAAAACTTCATTTTTCAGCTCAATGGAATTCAGCACATACACATTTCCCTTGTACACGAGAATTCCATCATCTTTTAGCTCATAATAATTAATTTTTTGCTTAAAATTACCTTGTTGTAATGCTTCTTTTATTCTCACATAGTGTTGATCTAAATTTGTTGCTACAACAATTTTTTCTTTCAGATATGTCATGTACATGATGATGACTTCAATATGCACTTCATGAGCTCTCCTACTAAGTGCATCATCCACTTGATTTTCCTTGCCCTTTATATGCTTAATTTCGAAGTCATATTTACTCTTAAATTCCATCCATCTAGTTTGCCTAGCATTTAGTGTTGGTTGTCCAAACAAATGCTTCAAACCACAGTGGTTTGTCCTTAGCTTGAATTTCTTATCCATAAGGTAATGCCTCCACATTTTCAATGCATGTACAATCGTTGCTAACTCCAAGTCATGTGTAGCATAATTCCTCTCATGCTCTTTTAATTTTCTGGACTCATAGCATACCACATGGTCCCTTTGACTAAGAACTCCATTGATTCCTTCCTTGCATGCATCGGTGCACACAACAAAATTTTCATTTGGATCTGGAATCTTCAATATTAGTACTCTTGTCAATATTCCCTTCAACTGTTGAAAACTCTCTTCACACTTGGAAGTCCATTCGAACTTCACTCTCTTCTTTTGCAAAGAAGTGATTGGACTTGAAATCTTTGATAAACCTTTTATGAATCTTCGGTAATAACCAGAAAGATTCATGAATGATCTAACCTCTGTGACATTCTTTGGCACTGGCCATCCTCTAATGGCCTTTATCTTCTCAGGATCAACATCTATTTTTGGTGCTAAAATTATATGCCCCAAGTAGTGAATCTTATTTTGATAAAAGATGCACTTACTTAGATTAGCATACAATCTATGCTCTCCTAAAATGTGCAACACCATTCTTAAATGTTTCTCATGTTCCTCTTCTAATTTAGAGTAGACGAGGATATCATCTAAAAACACAATTACAAACTTTTCTGGGTACTCCCTGAACACTCCATTCATCAAACACATAAAGATTGTTGGGGCATTTGATATTCCAAATGGAACTACCATGAATTCATAACACTCATATATTTTTATGAATGGTGTCTTATTGATGTCTTCTTCCTTTATCCTTACTTGACGATTGATCTGAAAAGATCTTTTAAAGACTATGGTTAAGTTTTAAAGCATGAGTTCATTAACCATTTAGGAATTGAAGAAAGAGGAAGAAATTAATGATATAACATGGCAGCCATAATAAGAAATGCAGATCAGAAAGAAAACATAAGGAGCGGCAAACCATAACACCAAGCTTGATAACGGAGTTTGGCAAGGTTGTCTACGTCTCTGCGCATTTTTCTCAATGGGGGAGTTTTTCTTATTAATTTCTTCAAATGATCAAAATGTACATAAAAATTGCATCAAATGAATTTCATATTGGTCTCATTATATTCTACTCAACCTCAGAAATCCAATGCAAAAGACAGCATTGAAAAAGACTGAGTGTAGCTCCCAGAAATGGCCTCCAAAGTTTTCTTTTCTCACTGGGTTTTCCTATATAAAATAAACTGTTTTGCATAATTAACAATGAATTCGACTTGTGGTGTAGTGGTAAGGTTTTTTCTTAAATAAATTGAAGTTGTGGGATCAAATCCCAATAACCCACGATTCCGTGGCAAAGAATATGGTAAAAATATTTGTAATATGGTGTTAAAAACTATAAAATATGGCTTATATAGTGGAGTGCACCCTTTTAATAGGTTTTTGACCATATAATATATGGTCCAACACATATATTTGGGCACGTATGGAATATCCCTTGTAATCTAGATCAAACATATGGTTTTAATAACCATATAAATTATGTAATTAACATTACATATATTTCAATGTGGGTTAAAATATGGGATTCGATCCTTTTAGGAAGGGATAGTATTTAAACCATATAATATATGGTTTAACCACCAATATTTTAAACATGGCATAAACTTTGAATATGGTGCGAATATATGTGGTTAACACATATCATAACAAACTCTACGATAAAAAATCAATTGCCACCACTTATGACAAGTACCATGTATAGCTCAGATGGGTGGTGTGATATGTGGAATAATTTGGTGCTTTAATAGGTCTGGATTTCAATTCTAGACCAAATTTTAAACCGGTCCTTATTTCCCTAATCGAGGGTGCCATGCGGCACCATTGGATTGGGCCACATGGCACTGTCCGATTGGATCGTAAAGACAGGTCACCAGCGGACTTACCTGCCAACACATCAGTCCAGTCACCAACCCCTGCCATGTGTCTGTCTGTCCACTTGCCACGTGTCATCTTTTTCCACTTCCACGTGTCATATCTAGAAGGTGCCACGTGTCCTTTGACTAGTTGACTTTTTGCATGTTTGGGATTTCGATCAGAACGCGATAACTTTCACATACGGTGTTTGTTTGAGGAAAATATTATATGGCCAGAATCAGCGCGACGAGACGGACGCAATGGAGTTGGTTTCGTCTGATTCTAAGAACTTTGATTTTTAGGCCTTACTGAACCCATTTTGGTTCTTGGATCCATTTTGGATTAGTGATAGCCTAATCTCAAGTCAATCTTTGAAAATATTCTTGCACCTTTTAACTGATCAAACAAATCATCGATTATGGGAAAAGGATACTTATTCTTTATGGTAACCTTATTAAGTTGTCTGAAATCAATACACAGCCTTAAGGTTCCATCCTTCTTCTTCACAAAAAGAATAGAGGGTCCCCAAGGTTACACACTTTGGTGTATATACCCCTTATTCAAAAGTTATTCAATTTTTATCTGCAACTTTTTTAGTTCTAGTGTTCCCATTCTTTAAGGGGTCTTAGACACTCGGGAAGCTCCTGGCACCAAATCAATAGAGAAATCAATGTCTCTCTTTGGTGGAAATCCTGGAATTTCTCTAAAAACATCTTCAAAATCCCTCAAGAGTGGATGGTCTTCAATGCTTTCCACTTTGACTTTCGTTGCCTCCTCCATATGGGTTGCAAACATCTGACACCCCTTCCTGAAGCGCTTCTTCAACTGCATAGCTGAAATCTCTCTAATAGCTACAAATCTTGGAATGCCTTGAATCTTTCCTTGTTGCCCTTCCTCATCAAGACATGTTGTTGTCTTGTGGTAATAGTCTAGGACAGCATGATGTTTCTACAACCAATTCATTCCAATTAGACAATCATATGAACCCAACAGTATGATGTTTACATCTACCTTTTTTCTAAGTCCATTCATGTCTATCAAGCAATCTTTAACCAACTCATCTATTTTCCTCTTAGCCCCCATGGCTAATTGAACTAACCAAGATTTCTTATGCTTACTTATTTGCAAGTGAAATATTTCAACAATGTTATCATTTATGTAACTATGGCTAGCTCTAGAATCAGTTAGAATTACTATGGGATAGTTATCAATCTTACCTTCCACTTTGATCATGGGGGATTGATATTTTTCCTTCTTGTTGTCCAAGGCTGCATAAATCCTTGGCATGCTCCCTCCCATGTATTTCACTATTTCACCCTCTTGAATGTTGTGGAAAGTCCTCATTCTTTCTCCTTTGTGAGGGAAGTCCCTATATAAGTGATTTCCCTCACATCCCCAACATTGAACAGGTTGTTTCCTTGGCCTTTTCCCAAATGAATCTACATTATTTTACTCATTTTGGGATGCCTTCTTACTGATGCTTTTCCTCCCCAATCAAGCCAGAATCATACTCTCGCACTGGCTAGAATAATTCCATGCAGCGAGAAAGAACCCTATCTTATGCTTCTCCATGTGGCTTAGTGCATTATATGACATCTACACGTACTCTTCCAATTGTGTTGATTCTACATGGTATAGCCTTTATTTGATTAGGGCTTATCCCCAATAACTCATACCATCTTTTTATGTAACGGTGGAGTGGGGCCTTCAACTTGACCATGATCCCCTCCAGGGGCCGAACACAAAGTTGACCTGTCATTACGCAAAGCATGGAAGATAAATACATGGTTTGGTAATGAGTGTTACCCTTGTGATTACCCCAAACAGAATTGAAGCTTCGAACCTTGAGCTTGGAAATTGAGCATACCTAGTGATTCTCTTTTCTCCCCAAAACAAAGCAATGGCATCGTAGTATTCCAATATTCCCAATCTGAACTACCTTTCTGYGGGAATCAACAAATGGACAATGACCCAACCGACACTACATGGAGACCCTTGTTTCTTCCTTGCCCCCCCGAATCAATAAGTAACTTGGACAAGCAATCCTTCCTTTTCTTATGATCTTTATTTTGATCCTGCARAAGTGGATCCAGTCGATTAAGCAGTCGAAAAAGCAGCAGTAGAGCCAGTTGGTGGACCAGAAGCAGCAGATTTTACTACAAAGCAGATGTACCTTCCATCTCTAGATGCATGACCAGTTCCATATCTAGGAGTTTATATTGTTCTCACTCTTGGGCTATCAAAATATTAGACCTCCGTCCCCGACCCAAACCTTTCCCCCCCCCCTCTGCCAATGTTTGTCCCCAAACCCCCATCAATCTAGATTTCCCCGACATTGACCTTCCTTATGCCCCTAGAAATCCCRACACAACCTCTTAAAACGCTTATTTCTCAATTGTGAGGGTAAGCAACTTTCTCACTGATTTTGTCGTGCATCTGGTATTCAGATTGTGAGGGTGAACTGGGTTAAAAGGTGGGTGCAACACGGTGTGGGATTTACGGCGGGGTACCTAATTCTAGGATCAAACTTGTGTTTTGATGGTCTCAAATGGAATACAAAGTCTATGTTCATTCCCTTACATCCAAGATATCCTTTTAATCAAAATGACAGGACCGAATTTTGTGAAAAAATAAACAAAAGAATTGGGATGAAAGGATTCCACTAGTATTCTAGTCTTACATAACTAAAAACCTCCAGCATATGCAGTTATCTACATCATAAAGGGCACATATCTCATACCAAGGCCATACCTTCTCAAGACGGCCATACCTATTCTTTCCTTGCCTTTGTTCATGTCTTTATCGTTGTTGCTTTTGCTCCTGCTGGGATTGGTTTTGCACCTGCTGGGGTTGTCGAATATTCTGTTGAATCGACTGAGTAACCACCAGAATCAACAGAATGAAATGGAAGGGATGTTGTTTTTGTCTCTGCTTATGGATCTCAATATGGAACAAGCTAATGAATTCTCATCCTTTATCCTTTTGACAGCATCATCTATCTTCCCTTTCGGTCTATCACATTCCTCTGAAGAACCTGCAACCAAAGCAGAACTTTCACCTCCAACTAGAGAATCAAATTTGGCCTTTTTTTATACCCCTACACTGGAAACTGGATCATCTGGGTTGGAGACAGCTTTTAATCTCCTCTTTTTCCCTACTTTTCAATACAATAATTTTGCTCCTCTTCTCACTAGAAAATTTTTTGGTATGGGGTAGTTCTAGAACAACTAGCTAGGATGGCCTTACAAAGGAGCGCGTTAACATTCATAATAGGAGGATTAGTGACTGATAACAAGATCCCAATTGTGACGGTTAACTATATAGTAAGGAAAGAACCAGAATCAGCAAGAACCAGTTCAGCTGCTCTAATGTGGTTGAAGATCTGAATTGAGCCTTCAGTGTTCCCTTCTAATGTTGCACCAGTTTCATCCCTGATAGAACCTAGGTCATCAAATTCCCCGGTGTAAAGTAGGTTGTAGATGATCGAGAACTCTCAAATGGGTATCCAAATATGATTTCATATTTGGAAACGGAGAATTTTGCGTTTCAACCCATAACACCACTTCGTTCAAACTTGGACCTATAATGTGACCCGAAGTTGAGAAAAAGTGGCCCAAGAACTACACATCTTCGCTCGCAATCAAGACCACGTATAAAACTCTCAAATGGGTATCCAAATATGATTTCATATTTGGAAATGGAGAATTGTGTGGTTCAACCCATAACCCTACCTCGTTCAAACTTGGGCCTAGAATGTGACCCAAAGTTGAGAAAAAGCAACCAAAGAACTAGACGTCTTCGCTCGCAATCAGGACCACGTGTGCAACTCTCCAATGGGTATCCAAATATGATTCCACATCTCACAACGACGAATTTTGTGTTTCAACCCATAACCCCACTTCGTTCAAAGTTGGGCCTAGAATTTGACCTGAAGTTGAGAAAAAGCGGCCCAAGAACTACACGTCTTCGCTCCCAATCAGGACCACGTGTGCAACTCTCAAATGCGTATCCAAATATGATTTCATATTGGCAACGAAGAATTTTGAGTTTCAACCCATAACCCCGCTTTGTTCAAACTTGGGCCTAGAATGTGACCTGAAGTTGAGAAAAAGTGGCCCAAGAACTACACGTCTTCGCTCGCAATCAGGAACACGTGTGAAACTCTAGAATGGGTATCCAAATATGATTTCATATTTGGAAACATAGAATATTGCGTTTCAACCCATCAACGCACTTCATTCAAACTTGGGCCTTGAATGTGACCCGAAGTTGAGAAAAAACTTCTCAAGAACTACACGTCTTCGCTCGCAATCAAAATCACGTGTATAACTCTCAAATGGGTATCCAAATATGATTTCATATTTGGAAAGAGAGAATTTCTTGTTTCAACCCATAACCCGAGTTCATTCAAACTTGAGCCTAGAATGTGACACGAAGTTGAGAAAAAGAGGCCCAAGAACTACACGTTTTCGCTCGCAATCAAGCCCACGTGTACAACTTTCAAATGGGTATCCAAATATGATTTTGCATTTGGAAACCAAGAATTTTGTGTTTCAACCCATAATCCCACTTCGTTGAAACTTGGTTCTAAAATGTGACCCGAAGCTGAGAAAAAGTTGCCCAAGAACTACATGTCTTCGCTCACAATCAAGGCCATCTGTACAACTCTCAAATGGGTATCCAAATATGATTTCATATTTGGAAACAAAGAATTTTGCGTTTCAAACCATAATCCCACTTCGTTCAAACTTGGGCCTAGAAAGTGTCCCGATGTTGAGAAAAAAAATGGCCCAAGAACTACACATATTCGCTCGCAATAAAGACCATGTGTACAACTCTCAAATGGGTATCCAAACATGATTTCATAATTGGAAACAAAGAATATTGTGTTTCAACCCATAACCCCACTTCATTCAAAGTTGGGCCTAGAATGTGAGCCGAAGTTGAGAAAAAGCGGCCCAAAAACTACACGTCTTCGCTCGCAATCAAGAGCACGTGTACAACTCTCAAAAGGGTATCCAAATATTATTTGATATTTGGAAAAGGGGGAATTTTGCGTTTCAACCCATAACCCCACTTCGTTCAAACTTAGGCCTAGAATGTGACCCAAAGTTGAGAAAAAACAGCCCAAGAACTACACGTCTTCGCTCGCAATCAAGACCACGTGTGCAACTCTCAAATGGGTATCCAAATATGATTTCATATTTGGAAACGGAGAATTTTGCATTTCAACCCAAAACCCCACTTCGTTCAAACCTAGGCCTAGAATGTGACCCGAAGTTTAGAAAAAACGGCCCAAGAACTACACATCTTCGCTCGCAATCAAGACCACGTGTACAACTCTCAAATCTGTATCCAGATATGATTTCATATTTGGAAACGAAGAATTTTGTGTTTCAACCCATAACCCCATTTCGTTCAAACTTTGGCTTAGAATGTGACACAAAGTTGAGAAAAAGCGGCCCAAGAACTACACGTCTTCGCTCAAAATCAAGACCACGTGCACAACTCTCAAATGGGTATCCAAATATGATTTCATATTTGAAAACGGAGAATTTTGCGTTTCAACCCATAACCCCACTTCGTTCAAATTTGCTCCTAGAATTTGACTTGAAGTTGAGAAAAAGCGTCCCAAGAACTACACATCTTCGCTTGCAATCAAGACCACATGTACAACTCTCAAATGGGTATCCAAATATGATTTCATAATTAGAAACGAAGAATTTTGAATTTCAACCCAAAACTGCACTTTGTTCAAACTTGGGCCAAGAATGTGACCCGAAGTTGAGAAAAAATGGCCCAAGAACTACATGTTTTCGCTCGCAATCAAGACCGCGTGTACAAATCTCAAATGGGTATCCAAATATGATTTCATATTTGGAAACGAAGTATTTTGCATTTCAACACATAACCCCACTTCGTTCAAAGTTGGGCCTAGAATGTGAGTCGAAGTTGAGAAAAAATGGCCCAAGAACTACATGTCTTCGCTCACAATGTACAACTCTCAAAAGGGTATCCAAATATGATTTCAGATTTGAAAATGGAGAATTTTGCGTTTCAACCCAAAACCAACTTCATTCAAACTTGGGCCTAGAATGTGACCCGAAGTTGAGAAAAAATGGCCCAAGAACTACACGTCTTCGCTCACAATCAAGACCACATGCACAACTCTCAAATGGGTATCCAAATATGATTTCATATTTGGAAACGGAGAATTTTGCGTTTCAACCCATAACCCCACTTCGTTCAAATTTGGGCCTAAAATGTGACCCAAAGTTGAGAAAAAGAGGCCCAAGAACTACACGTCTTCGCTCGAAATCAAGACCACATGTACAATTCTCAAATGGGTATCCAGATATGATTTCATATTTAGAAACAGAAAATTTTGTGTTTCAACCCATAACCCCACTTTGTTCAAACTTGGGCCTAGAATGTGACCCGAAGTTGAGAAAAAGCAGCCCAAGAACTACAAAACTTCTCTCACAATCAAGGCCACGTGTGCAACTCTTGAATGGGTATCCAAATATGATTTCATATTTGGCAACAGAGAATTTTGTGTTTCAACCCATAACCCTGCTTCGTTCAAACTTGGGCCTAGAATGTGACCCGAAGTTCAGAAAAAGACGCCCAAGAACTTCATGTCTTCGCTCGCAATCAAGACCACGTGTACAACTCTCAAATGGGTATCCAAATATGATTTCATATTTGGAAACGGAGAATTTTGCGTTTCAACCCATAACACCACTTCGTTCAAACTTGGGCCTATAATGTGACCCGAAGTTGAGAAAAGCGGCCAAAAAACTACACATCTTCGCTCACAATCAAGACCACATGTACAACTCTCAAATGGGTATCCAAATATGATTTCATATTTGGAAACAAAGAATTTTGCGTTTCAACCCATAACCCTACCTCGTTCAAACTTGGGCCTAGAATGTGACCCGAAGTTGAGAAAAAGAAGCCCAAGAACTAGACGTCTTCGCTTGCAATCAGGACCACGTGTGAAACTCTCCAATGGGTATCCAAATATGATTTCATATTTCACAATGATGAATTTCGTGTTTCAACCCATAACCCCACTTCGTTCAAACTTGGGCCTAGAATTTGACCCGAAGTTGAGAAAAAACGGCCCAAGAACTACACGTCTTCGCTCGCAATCAGGACCACGTGTGCAACTCTCGAATGGGTATCCAAATATGATTTCATATTTGGAAACTGAGAATATTGTGTTTCAACCCATAACCCCGCTTCGTTCAAACTTGGGCCTAGAATGTGACCTGAAGTTGAGAAAAAGCGGCCCAAGAACTACATGTCTTCGCTCACAATCAGGACCACGTGTGAAACTCTAGAATGTGTATCCAAATATGATTTCATATTTGGAAACGGAGAATATTGTGTTTCAACCCATAACCGCACTTCGTTCAAACTCGGGTCTTGAATGTGACCCAAAGTTGAGAAAAAGCGTCCCAAGAACTACACGTCTTCACTCACAATCAAAATCACGTGTATAAATCTCAAATGGGTATCCAAATATGATTTCATATTTGGAAACGTAGAATTTTTTGTTTCAACCCATAAGCCCAGTTCGTTCAAACTTGAGCCTAGAATGTGACCCGAAGTTGAGAAAAAGAGGCCCAAGAACTACATGTTTTCGCTTTCCACCAAGCCCACGTGTACAACTTTCAAATGGGTATCCAAATATGATTTCGTATTTGGAAACGAAGAATTTTGCGTTTCAACCCATAATCCCACTTCGTTGAAACTTGGTTCTAAAATGTGACCCGAAGCTGAGAAAAAGCGGCCTAAGAACTACACGTCTTCGCTCGCAATGAAGGCCATCTATACAACTCTCAAATGGGTATCCAAATATGATTTCATATTTGGAAACAGAGAATTTTGCGTTTCAACCCATAATCGCACTTCGTTCAAACTTGGGCCTAGAAAGTGACCCGATGTTCAGAAAAAAATGGCCCAATAACTACACGTCTTCGCTCGCAATAAAGACCACATGTACAATTCTCAAATGGGTATCCAAATATGATTTCATATTTGGAAACGGAGAATTTTGTGTTTCAACCCATAACCCCACTTCATTCAAAGTTGGGCCTAGAATGTGAGCAACCATGGTTATTCCTCTTATAACCAACCCACTTCCCATCTCATCAACAAAAAATCCCTCAATAATTTCATATGTTCTCATTGGCCTCAAGCTCATGGGATTACAATGCAAGTTGCATGAACGGCATCCATGGCACCATACGGGTTTCACGATCATCGAGAGAGGAAATTCGAATGGTAAGGAATCATGAAAAGAATGAACAAGAGAGAATCCTTGTATGGTGGCCTTCACCCATATGAATATGAAAAGGTAGGATCATCGGAAAAAAGGAAGTGAAAACTAAAGCGCTAACGCCCGCCATCCATCGATTTATCTAGGATTCGATCACTGGGGGAGGGATCTCAATGGGTTTCGTCGAGGAATTCCCACCTGATCCAAATCAGGCAAGCCAGCCAAATGTAATGTGCCCAGCCAGAGCTTTAGTGATCCATCCAAATGTATGTGCCCATCATTTTGGGATGCTTGACCTTGTTGATTTTCTTGGGAGTTATTTCTAAAAAATGGTGGCTTAAAACCTTTCTACCTTTGATCCTTTTTCCCTTTCATCTTGTCAACACTGCCCTTCCCTTGCTTTGTTCATAAAGGTGTCGTGTTCTCCTTATGGTTTCCTCCAAAGTCTTGGGATTATCATATTGTATCTTATCACTATATAAGGAGGGTAAACCATTTAGAAACCTTTTTATTTTAACCTTCTCATCCTTGATGAAGTCAACATACTTCAACAATTCAAAGAATCACTTCTCATATTCCTCCATTGTCATGGTTCCCAACTTGATTTCAAAGAACTCTTCATCTTTCTCTCATAGTAATGCTCAGACAAATATTTTTCTTGGAAATATCCTTTGAACTTCCTCCATGATATCCTCTTCTCATAGAAATTCTTGGCGTGCTTAAGTTGATCCCACAACATGGTTTCCTTTCCTTGCAAGTGGTAGGTGGAAATTCTATCTTCTACCCGAGATGGGTAATCATGCAACTGGAAATATTTCTTCATTTCCAACAACCAGGCCTCCACCTCTTCTCCTTTTCTGTGCTCACCATTGAAAGTAGGTGGCTTGATTTTCCTGAGTTCACCTTGCAAGATGTCTGCATCAGGCCTTCTTCTTTGCCTCCCAACAGGAGACACACTTGGGCTTCTCCCTGGCCCTGAACTTTCATGAGTTCTTCTAATGGACTACCTTGGATAATGATGGCACTTTCTCATGCTTCTTGGTTTCCTATAATTTCCATGATCATCCATTTTGTTATGGGATCTAGATGTTGATACTTGTCTAGCACTAGTTACTTGCTTGGTGCCAAAATCTTTGTTAACTTTCTTATGCAACATATTTAAGCTTTGAAGTATCTCTTCCTGATCCTTCATAATCTTTTTATTATCATCCATGTAGCCCTGCACTTCCCTATGCATGCTTCTCATAGTGACAAGCTCTTGTCTATCTCTTCTTCCATTTGACTATGTCTCAGCATTCCCCATGCTGACATGCAGACCTATGATCTCTTCCTCATGGTTGTAAGATCCATGGGCCTCTTTCATATCTCTAGTCCTCATATAAGAGCTAAATCTTCTTTATGTACCTCTAATTCTGTAAGAAATGTGCATATAATAATTATTGTTAGAAATATGCATAGCATAAAACATTTCATCATATAGAATACAGGTTATTTATTTACCAATTTATGAAGGACACATTGTACCAATTCAAATTTTGATTTGTTTGATGCATTCCTCCCTGAAACAAATTCCCAATGACTGTACTCATTCCTCAATCTGAATTCTGAGTGAAATGTTACAACAACTACACATTGCAACTCCACTCTTTTTACTACTATAGAAATATATTTATTAATTTTTGAGAAATTTCATTTGCCAAATAAAAATTATGGGTTGACATATGTCTTCTACTCTTCAAGACCTTTCCAACAACTATTTGTTTGTTCAAATCTGAGCTCTAAGCTGAAAGTTATGGTCCGGAGAAGTTTAGGTTGTTTTACTCAATTTACTCAGGTATGCTACAGGTGTCTTATTTCTCTTCCTGCACATTTTCAGGTACCCATAACCAAAATCTGACTCCACCGCTATATTATATGGGTCAAAATATTTTCATCGACTTCTCGTGTGCCCCAAATGGACTTTTGAGCATAGAGTTATGCCCTCTGGAAGTAATATTGGTGCCAAAATTTTACCCTCAATGTTTTGGCTGTAACTTTCTCATACTAGCCTCGTTTTGCAAACTGTTTATCTCGTTGGATAGCTCCCTTCGAGTTATTTTACTTAACTTGTAGAGGCAGAGTGTACCTTAGTACACTTTGTTCTAGTGGGTTTTGACTTGCTAAAAATGTCGTTTAGGGCCACAAAAATGCCCCGCAAGTTAATGACCTTCAAAAATATGAAAAATTCAGAACATTTCACGCAATTCATTGTTTTATTATTGTAACAGTGCTTTAAATATCAATCATTGATCTCAAATCATGATATATATCAATCATTGATCTAACCTTGTTGGACATTAGCGATTAGTATCATCCTTTGGATGCGCAAAACGTTTTTCCAAAGTTACCGACTCGACCGTCAGTCGTCGGTCCATTTCCCCGATACCCGATTTTCAAACAACTCTTAAATCAATCGTTGACGGTATTTGGTGGAGAATGACAAAATATTCATTGAATCTATCGATTCCCGACCACCAGCCCATCAGTGATCCCCGATGACTATCGTATGTTTTCCCAAATCTATCAATTTGACCATCGACCACTTTTGTTGGTTGATGTGGCAATTGTTGACGTGGCATGACACATCATCCTAAGGTGTCAACTTGGGTGACATGGAATGACACGTGGATATTGATGTGGCACGACACATGGATGATGACATCATCGTCCTCTTTCCCCCATTGTCCATCGACCAATTCTCTTGGACAACCCGGACACCTCGTTGACTTCAACCGATGTCGAACCATTGACACATCGACCATTGTTGACTTCTCTTGCTTGATTCGAACACTTCGCCAAAATCAGTCGGCGACTGAACATCGGCCCATCGACCATCGGAAACTGAAAATACTTTGTCGGATTCATCCAACCCCCAACCGTTGGTCATTGGCAGTTAGAGATGTCTTATGGCCAACCCAAAATCTTCGTCATTTCGACTGATCCATCCATCATCTATCAGCGATTTCTCTTGGAAAATTTCCAACACTTTTCCAAACTTGTCAATCTGACCATCGGCCATTAGTGGATTCTATTGTCAAACGTCATACTTAGAAAATTTTAAACCAAAACCTCAATGACTACAAATCGTCGATCTGATCAATTTCCCATCCCCTAAAACGAATCTTGGCCGTCAATTTGATCAACCTTTCAAACTGCCGAAACATTACAAATTTTTAAAATTATCATAGTGAATCCTTGCCATCGATCTCGAGTTCAAAAGAGATCTGATCCATCGTTCCACTAAACTTCCTGTAACTCTACAGGCGGCCATTAAAACTCAAATTTTGACCATTCTAGGTCGAATTTCGATTTGCAATTTCACCTCTCTACTCCATTAACCCTCTCAAACCATCTGAAGTCATTAAAACTTGGATTTCACTCGCGAAATTGAGGATTTCTCTCTAAAATATTTGTTTTTCCCCCAAATCGTTCACAGACAAAATATGCAACAGCGAATTTCACCAATTTGCTTTAGTTTGAGCCCATACAAGCTCAGTGTTTGAACTTGGCTCTGATACCATAATGTAACGTCCCCCAGCCCAACCAAGGGACATTACGGTGCAGAATATACATAAAAACAAATTTTATGCTAACTAAATGAATTAATTACAGTGAACCAATTTCCTGTAGCTTTTAGCTAAGAATTAAAATAGCATTAGCTACTATCTAGAACCATAAAATAGATGCATCTACAACATGCTAATAATCCACATGAAATGAAGCTTAATCATTGACACAACAACATATAAATCATTCTCAAATACAGAGAGTTCATGCACAACAATTAAACACATTATTTAACACAACAACAAGATAAAACACTTATATTTTCACAACATTTGTGCAACCAGCTGCTTGGGATGGATGTTCCACCCAACCATAGTCTGAATGTTCCAAATATCAACAGCCAAACACCCCCGAGCTGAGGCTAGAAATACACAAAAGAGGGTGGTCTCTCACAGTCCACTCACAACTCATAAAACTCTCCACCCAACTGATATTCTCCTACAGTTACCCTGATTTTCCACCAGCTCTCTTCCTCTTGACCTATCCAACCCAAGGAATGTACCCCTTCATTGATTTCAGTCCCTCGGGCATCCCATTCATTTATCAGGGTCTCTCTAACATAGGAAGCTAGGAATCTCTCATCTGGGAACTCAAGGGAATTGTTGTTAGGAAAACTATCAACAACCGAACAACAAACACTTGGTGTTTTAGTGCAACTAACACATGAGTTCACTCTTCAGGCCTGACAACCTAGTTCTTCAGTTTTCCAACTCCAATTCCCTCCAATTATGCTTCAGCGTGCTCTAGAATTCGCCCTCCATGGTTGGATCATCTTCCATCTCTATTTCTTTCTCCCCCCTTGTTTTCCATGCACAAACTTGACTCCCCTAAAAGATTGTTGTCCCAACCCCTACGAATTTCCTCTCTTTGGCTTGCCTTCCTTGACTCGCACTCTTCCCCAAGTTTATTGTACTCAACCCCCATGTGCCCAATAACTTTGGGATGTGACCACTCACAGCCACCCTCTTACATGTATTCAATGATTGGCTTTGGGAACACTCAATTAGAAATGGGAAGGTTCATATACAATTAGCAAATTTAGGAAAATGGGTTGAATTAATATACATAGGTATTTCCCCCCTTGGACCTCTCTTGGCCATTATCCTAGACACTCCCCGCTCTTGTGGATTAATTCATCCCCCATCTCTTGTGCATTTCTCCTTAGCAGTTGGCATCACATTTTTATTAATAAAACAAGAAAATACAATTCACATATTACATTGTTTGGTTGTAGACACATATTATATCTACATAAGCATTAATTAAACTGGGGATTATAGTGGGGATGTTACAAAATCTAAATACATGTTTTAAATAATGAGTTGACCAAATCAACCCATTGGGGGAATGATTGACTCCCTCTCAAGAAATAGTTATGCAAGGACCTGCTTCAAGCAAACTTGGATTTCCATGAAGAGTGAAGAAGGTTTTCCTACTTGAAGAGTGAAGAAGGTTTTCCTACTTTTAGGGTTTAGCTCATAGGTGAGTTACATAGATAAATTTCTTCACCCTGTATGTCTCCATTTATTGAGGCCTCAACCTACCCCAAGTTGGTTGACATGGGAACCCTACCTTTATTTTTAACTTTTAGGATTGACCTTCATCTTTCAAAGACACAAAACACTTTCATGGTGTTTTCAATGTCCTAATAGTAAATGAACATGATGACTAGCCCGTTATCAATTTATGATTGAATTCGAATTTATGATTTTGAATTCCACTTTGTGTTTGTCTCTTTACATGGGCTTGACCTTGCTTACTCACTAATGATCATTTTGACGAATTTGATTTTATGCATATATCATCTCAACATTAATGTAATTGTTTTTATGCATTTTAACCTCATGGTTCATACATGCTCATGAGCAATGGATTACTTATTTCATAAATAAGGATTAATGGGCTTTTGGGATATTATGCGCAAGTGTCATGCCTTGAGGTTTCTAGTTGCATTGAAGACCAAAATCCAATAATTATTTTATGTTGGGCAACGAGAGGTCACGTATGGATCTGGCCATGCAATCACTTATCAATAATGGGACTAGATATATTCAAACATGGATATGGTATGAAGAGGTGATGGTCAAGGATTTAAGGTATATCACATTGACATATAGTTATGTCTAACAATGCAACCACATGCCTAGATAACTCACTTAGTTGCATTTCCTAATTTACAATTTCACCACCAAAGCCACAACATTGTGTCTGGTGGGAATGTCATGTTGAGTGATGGGACAAATAAATGGTGGATGTAACGCACATAATATGGTTATTTATCCTCATGTAGTCACATTATAAGTGTTCGCAGTCATCAAGAATATTGCAAACAAATTTCAAGCTAAAATGGTGAAATTGGAATTCCCGGAGTGTTGGCACTAAGACGTATAAGAGATAACACTAGCATTTTTTATCATATTAAAATACATTATAGAAAGGATTAATCATTAACAGATGGAACTCGATTTGGTTAGAGCATTTTTCTATGTGAGGCTCGAGCTTATAATTAAAAATGTCTTTACACATAAAAATGGGTGTCTTAAAATGTCAATATCATTGTTGGAAGGATCTGTAGGTTTTTTGAGTCTACGAATCTAGCACAAATAATAGAATAGGATTTTGAAACCCATAGGTGGGTAAACATGCTTTGATGAGTTCCCATTAGTGAGGCTTGTTGAACTTAAGGGATTATGAAATGTTGGTTTTTTATTTCAGAATGATGTGTCTAACAAATCATTGGAAATACTTCTAAGTCTACTACCTATTGCAACTCACAATTTCCCAATATATCAATCGGTTAAAGAGTTATTCCTTTAATTCAAAAAAATCCCAAGGGATTTTAGGAAGGCCACCTTTAATTAAATTTTTAATTGTTCTAGGGATTGTTACCCCCTCTCACCTAGGGGTTACTAGAGGATATCATGTCTCATGGCTCACAATGAAGATAGTGATCCCAATGATGATGATTATCAATATCCTCACAGGTAGCATCCCATCATCCCTTCAAATGCCTCACTCCTCATCATCACATCTCTTCACACTTGATCAACATTATTCATTGGAAGAGGGTGCCCTGGCACATTATGAGGTACATTAGTCCTTGTTTCATATAAAGTGTCACGTGTGAGTGAGGATCATGGGTTGAAGTTGGATAATGCATAATAAGCTTAGAAAGTTAATCTTTTTTCCTTGTTTCACCTTGGTGTCCATCATTAGTGTCTTAGTCCCACGATTGTCATTCTTGGGGAACATGGGTACTATTGGGGGGATGTGATAAGTATAATGTATGATTTCCCCCCATACTTAACATCTTATATCCTGGAGCCTTCCGCATTATAATAAACTCTGGTATGGCTATTATATGTATGCCAAAAAGGCCCATGGTTCATTATTCCATGAGAAGAAGGGATAGAATGTCGAGGTTGATGCAGTTGCTATAAAAAATTATAAAAAGAAAAAATGATTTGAAACAAAGAAGGAATAATGAGACAATGAATGACCAACTCAAAAGCCTAAGGTGAGCTTGAGCTCTACCCCCTTTAATGGTAATCACCCCTAGTTCTACTGCACTGAATGTATAATCATAAAAAGTACTTTATCCCAGTAAAAATAGTGAAAGAAAGAATAAGTGATTCAAACCTAAAAAGGGGACTTGCAATGCAATAAATAATATCAAAAGGAAATATAGGGGGTTTGGAATGAAAAAAGTACCAAGGAAGTGGTATCTCAAGCAGCAAGCAATCCCTCTACAAAGGCACTCGTGAATATGGACCAAATATGGTGCCTTGCATGTTAATGACACCATCACCATGAAGTCGGCCCAACACGTTTTCATCCACCATACTTACACTTAGATGGGTTTCTCGAGAAATATCCTTCTACCTAGGTATTGGCACACCTAATATGGTATCTTGATGGTCCTCCCATACCTAAAATTGCAAAATTGTATAAATTCTTGAGCTAATGAAGTTTGAAGGGAATAGCTAATGTGAATTTATTATGTGGCTTCTTTAATAAATGATGGCCTACTTTGTCTTCTTCTAAGAACTCTTGAACCTAGTGATCATTGGACTTACTTGATTCTATGGATGTGATTTATTTTGGTACACCTCGCATGGTCCTTTGTAGGGCGTCCCATGCTTTCACCTAGGATGTTGTGCACTTTATACAGGATGTGGCACATGTGATGTAAAGCGTTGGGTCACAGGATGACTTGACACATTCAAAATTATCCTCTCACATCTCCTGGACCTTGGGTGGTTGACAGATGAGCTCTCATTTGACAAATATGGTCAAATTGGTTGATATATGGGAAGGAATCCCATGCTTTTGGATTGTGTACCCATGCCATGATAGCACTTGGTTTGGGAACCTCTCACATCTCCTAGACCTTGGATGATTGACAGATGAGCTCTCATTTGACAAATATGGTCATATTGGTTGATATATGGGAAGGAATCCCATGCTTTTGGATAGTGTACCCATGGCATGATAGCACTTGGTTTTGTAACGTTGCACTTGATGATGATTGGGCACCCCTTGGAGAGGTGATGAGTCCTCTTTCCACCTTGGACGATGACCTTTACACCTTAGATGTTGGTTATTCTAAGGATGATGTCACATATGTGATGGTTATGATCATGGTGGGGCCAACCCTATCATTAGGGAATCCTTGGTTGATGACTTGGGGCACTTGACATGATCTTTGATGAGGAGGCATGGTACTTCAACTTGATTGCACCACTTGACGATGATACATGGACTTTGCAGGCCTCCTACACCTTCTTGGAAAATTACGTCACCCACACATATGACCTTGGAGGGCTTATTTTGGTGTATTAACATGTTATTCTATTGTTTGAGGATACTTGAGGGGTAGGCCTAGACCTATCTCACTTGTATCATTGAATTTTTGTTTTTTGAGGGGCTTTAGCACTAAGGATGCCCCATATAAAGAGGCTAGCACTACCTCCTAGCCAAATCATAACTCGCACTTGTGGTTCATCACTTCTACTTGTCTTTTATATCTTCTTTTTCGCTATGGAGCTATTGTGTGCACTTTTGGAGTGACTTGGATGGATGTTTTGTCTTGTTTTGGTGGATTCTTCATGCAAACTAAGGTTTCCTTATGACATTGACTTGTCTAGTAAATACTTTTTCATGTTTAAAGTGTAATTTATTGGTATATCTTGGTGAATTTTATATTAGAGAGGTAATAGTTGCATGTTATCATTGATTTCCTTGAATAATTGTGAATCCATAAGGAAGGATTAAGAGTGGTTATCCCCTTCCCTTGTTGCATATACTTTGATTTGTTGAATCATACAAGGATAATATTGGGGATTGTGAGAGGAAATCCCCCAAACCTTATCTTGAGGTCAAAACCTAGGGTTTATGAGAGGATAAACTTTAGGTTTTGGCCTAATTCTATCCATTTTCCTTGCTAGATGCTAGAAAAGGCATGGGATGGCACTTAGGGTTTATAAGGATAAATTTTAGGTGCTCTTCCTTTGTTATTTAACCTAGGATTAATAGGGGATAATCCTAGGCCTCAAAACCTTGACATCTTATTTTTCACCTAGTCTCCTTTATGGTGATTTCATTCACTCCATTTGCCCAAGAAGAAAAGGGCACTAGTCTTCATGTTTGCAAGTGATTATTTAAACCCTATCTTAGCTAAATATCTCTCTCTCTCTCTCTCTCTCTCTCTCTCAAAGCAACTTGATAACTAGGTATCTAACCTCATTCTCACACTAACTCTAACTCAATTCTTGGAAAACTAAGTGAAATTTTTGTTGTTGTTATAAATTTTCACTACGACCATTAGGGCTTAATCGGATTATTGATAACTTACTTAATATTGTGGTTTAAAAAGGATAAAATCATTGGTGAACTCTTGGATCTTATTCCACTTGTTAAGGTCTATATTTTAATATATTATTTACTTTTTCTAAAGGTAGATTGTTGTTGTTGTTGTAAAACATTATTGTCTGGTAAAATCATTGTTTACTTCTGTAATTTACTACAAAACCCTTCTCACTTGATAGCTAGTGTCCTAGAGGTGATTATTCATTTGTTAGACTTGGTAATTGTCATTATATGCATTAGTAAACTTGTCTTACACACGTCAACCAATTCCCTCATCCAAACTCCTCTTAACCTTTCAAATTTCCCTAGACCTAGCCTACCCTTTTGAGGTGACCAATATAGGGAGGCATAGGCTTGGCTAATATTGCTATAGGATCCCTTGAGATCATCATGGAATCCTCCCTTGTGTTGGACCCATCCTTCACTAAAATGAGGGAAGTATTTTCCTAGGTTATAGTGGCATTTACTTCCAATTGTTACACAGGTTTAGCATCTTGAGAAGGCTTTGCACAAGTGCCAAATTATGTGATAACATTTTAGCGTTGTTGTTGGGGAGAATCGATTCATTCTTCCTATGACACTTTCTTGGTAAGCTTGTTTTCCAAATCCTTCCTACCCAACCTGTCTGGTGACTCCATTAAGGGAAGAATCCAACACATGATGACTATATTAATGATTTTATACACATTGGAAGACAAAGATGGGATAAGAGTTGCTTTCATTTTGATGGAGATCCCATTTATGATGTCAATGATGGTTCTAGAATCAAGAATCCAAATTTTTTGTCGTTAGAATATACACCTATGTGCATTATTGATTCAAATTTTGGGCAATATGAGGATGATATGTTCACATATTTGTTTCAGCCATCTTGGAGTGATACATTACGGTATTCTCATGATGAATTTCAGCCATTTCCTAGAAGGTGTGATGTTTATTCTTTTGAGCACTTGGACTTATTATATGAAGAAAATTTCCAACCACCTTTATGCACAGTTTTCAATGAACATTCTTATGAGGGCATGATTCTACCATCACAACAAGAAATTAATAGCGAATATATTCATCCTTCTTTTTCCTCATCTTTCTATGTCACTGAGAATACAACCCGAGATTATATTTTTGACAACTTATATAAGGGGAAAAGTTTCTTCCAACCTATGATTTGTTGCAAGGATTTTAAACCACATATAGAAGATCAACAAACACTAAGTTGGGAGCAAAAAAAAATCTTGAGATCTACATCCATGTCCCATTTTTCATCCATTTTCTTCTTGAATAATCATCAGGTATTCTTCAAATTTCTTATGATTCCATATCAAACCTTGGGAGGTGATGAAATACAAGATATATATTCTTTGATTCCTTTGGGTTAGCCTTCATCTTATCATAGCCCTATCTAGAGATGGATAGAAAAAGACTTTGGGAACACATCTTGGCATGATTTTTTCCCTCCCTCTCACCTTCATGAGTTTGATTCTATATTTGGTTATGTTATAATGATTTTCCAGGCTCGTGATTATTTTGTGCTTGATGTACTTTTTCTTTGGTTCATAACTAACCATAAGGAAAAAATATTTAACTTCTATGAGATGCTAGGATGGATTCACTGGTTCTATGATTATACCTAGATTTTCAGTTATCTCTTAGTGTAGGGTAGGTTAGAGAAGGTCATGATTTCTTTGTTGCATTTCTTTTATCTTGAAATCATTTTTATTATTATTATGCATCCATGTTAGTTTAGACATGTTATAAAAAAATGATATATTGATGAAAATGACAAAAACAATTATTTTATACAATGGTTTTATGTTTCATAAACCAGGGTGGATAACATCCCCCTGCCTTGTAGTATTGATGTGTACAAGTTAGAATCAGTATTTTAGAGTGGTGTAGGTTGTAGGTCTCACACATGTCTCTATATTCGAGCCAGATGTTAACCCCTCTCACTTAGGGGTAACTAGAGGAGATCATGTCTCATGGCCCACAATGAATACAGTGATCCTGACAATGATGATGATCAATATCCTCACAGGAAGAAACCCTTTAGATGCCTCACTCCTCATTAGCACAACTCATCACACCAAATCAACATTGTTCATTGGAAGAGGGTGCCTCGGCACATTATGAGGTACATTAGTCCTTGTTTCATATAAATCATCATATTTAATCCATTTAGCATGTGAATGAGGATCATGGGTTGAATTTGGATAATGGATCATAAGCTCGGAAATTTATTCTTTTTTCCTCATTCATCATTAGCATCCTAGTCACGTGTTGTCAATCTTGGGGAACATGGGTACTATTGGGGGGATTTGATAAGGGTAACGTACCATTCCCTCTCATACTTAACATATTCCATCTTGGGTCCTTCCGCATTGTAATAAACTTCAGTATGGATGTTACATGTATGCCAAAAAGGCTCATGGTTCATTCTTCCATGGTTGAGGTTATGCAGTTGCTATAAAAAATGATAAAAAGAAAGAATGATATGAAAGAAAGAAGGAATGATGAGACATTGAATGACCAACTCAAAATCCTAAGGTAAGCTTGAGCTCTACCCCCTCTAATGGTAATCACCCCTAGTCCTAATGCACTGGATGCATAATCATAAGAAGGACTTTATCCCTGTAAAAATGATGAAAGAAAGAATAAGTGCTTGAAACATGAAAAGGGGACTTGCAATGCAATAAAATAATATCAAAAGGAAAGATAGGGTTTTGGAATGCAAAAAGTACCAAGGAAAGGGTATCTCAAGAAGAAAGTGCTCCCTCTACAAAGGCACTCATGAAGATAGACCAAATATGGTGTCTTGCATGTTATTGACACCATCACTATGAAGTCAATCTAGCACATTTTCATCCACCATACTTACACTTAGATGGGTTTCTTGCGAAATATCCCTCTACTTGGGTACTCGTACACCTAATAAGATATCTTGATGGTCCTCCCATACCTAAACTTTCCATATTGCATAAATTCTTGAGCTAATGTAAATTTTGAAGGGGATACCTAATGTGAATTGCTTATGTGGCTTATGTATTAAATGATTACCTAATTTGTATGATTCTAAGGACTCTTAAACCTTGTGATTGTTGGACTTACCTGATTCCATGGATTTGATTGATTTTGGTGCACCTTACATGGTCCTTTGTGTTGGAATATGATTGTCGTTAGACCAAAACCCACAAGCGTTAATATTTTCCACAATCATCGTAGTTAGGATCCACAAGAGGGGGTTAACCCATTTCGCGAAACTCACGAGAAGTGTTGAACCCAATGTCCAACAATCTCCCACTCAACGTGTGTCGAGCGAGTTTCAAACTTGAGACATGTCGCTCTGATACCATTTGTTGGACTACGATTGTCATTGGACCAAAACCCACAAGTGTTAATCTCGGCCACAATCATCAGAGTTAGAATCCACAAGAGGGGGTTAACCCATGTCGTAAAACTCATGGGAAGTGTTGAACCCAATGTCCAATGCTTTGGAGGGAGTCTCGTGATTTCACCCAGAACATTGTGCAATTTATATAGTATGTGGCACATGTGATGTAGAGTGTTGGTTCACATGATGACTTGACACAATCATACTTATCCTCTCACATCTCTTGGACCTTGAATGATGGAAAGATGAACTCTCATTTGATAGATATGGTCATATTGGTTGATGGATGGGCAGGAAGCTCACACTTTTGGATAGTGTACCCACAACATGATAGAACTTGGTTTGAGGACGTTTCATCTGATGATGATTGGGCACCCCTTGGAGAGGTGATGATCATTTTTTCCACCTTGGACGATGACCTTTACACCTTGGAAGTTGGATTTTCTAAGGATAACATCATACATGTGATGGTTATGATAATGGTGAGGCCAACCCCATCATTAGGGCATCCTTGGTTGATGACTTGGGGCACTTAACATGACCTTTGATGAGGAGACATGATACTTCACCTTGCTTCCACCACTTGACGACGATATGTGGCTTTTGGATGACTCCTACACCTGCTTGGAACATGATGTCACCCACAAATGTGACCTTGGAGAGATTATTTTGGTGTACTGGCATGTTATTCTATTGTTTGAGGCTACTTGAGGGGTCGACATAGACCTATCTCACTTGTATCATTGACTTTTTGTATTTTTAGGGGATTTGAGGGGCTTTGGCACTAGGGTTTCCTCATACAAAGAGGCTAGCACTACCTCCTATCCAAATCATAACTCACACTTGTGATTCATCACTTTTAGGTGTCCTCTATCTCTTCCTTTCCATTATGGAGATCTTGTGTGCACTTTTAGAGTGACTTGGATGGATTCTTTTGTGAAGTTTTCACAGTGAACCTAGCTAGAAGAAAATGAACACACAAAGCTTGTGAGAGAGAAGAGAACATCGTAGAATGAAAGAATGAATTGTATTAACTAATTGTTGAGTAAAATGGTAAAATACACATGATATACTCTACATGGCTAAGTGAAGTCGTCATAGTAGTGATCTCGAGAGATCTAGACACTCACTAACAGAAACTGAAGTAATTAGTTAATTGAGTCACACGAGTGGAAGTGAGAGAAACACCTGCAATTGTTGGTGATAAACTCGAGGTTTACATGCATGAGTGACTTCCACTAGTCTAACTAAGTGTAACTGAATTTGAACTGTAGAGGAGTTCCCTAATTTGTAGGGGAATATTCTCTAGAGAGAATATTCTCATCTAAGGAAGAATTCTCAACATTGGACTATCAAGCTTAGGAAAATAATTACTTATGTGAGTGTGTAATATCTCCAACACCCCCCCCTGAACACTACTAGGGTGTAAATTATGAATGTTTCTTGAAAACCAAGGCCATGTTAGGTATCCATTAAACAATGCATC
>JZKD02S0506299.1:377700-410155 GCA_000966675.3 Picea glauca | reverse complement strand
CATCAAAAATGAAGAAGGAACAAAAACAGTTGTTAAGAAAATATGTCCTTTACTCCAAGACGATCGTGCAGAAGGTGGAACTTCTGCTCAATAAATGTCTTAGTGAATATTTTTGCAGTCTGTTCAGTGGATGGATAGTACTGCAAATCGATGATCATGTTAGGTACCAACTCTCTGATGTAATGCATATGGATCTTGATGTGTTTGGTTCGTTGTCGTTGCACTAGGTCTTTGCAAAACTTGAGAGAACTTTGATTGTCATGCCAAATGACAATTAGACAATGAAACTGGATACCAAGCTTGGTGAGGATGTTTTGAAGCCAAAGTCCATGAATAGTGATGTTGACTACTCCTTTGTACTCAGCCTATGTTGATGATAGAGCAATAGGTGACTACTTGTTACTCGACCAATAGATGGGATCGGAACCCAAACTAAGAACGTACACAGAAGTGGACTTGTGATCTGTGTTATCGAGATCCCAATCAAAATCGATGAATCCCATAAGATCCAATGCACAACCTGTTGTATAGTGGATCCTATAACCTATGGTTCCTTGAACGTATCTAAGGATGCACTTGGTAGCCTTCCAGTGTAGCTCATGTAACTCTTGCATGTACCTGGAAACTACCCCTACTGCATATGAGAGATCCAGTCGGGTGTGGGTGAGATATAGAAGGCCCCTCACAAGCTGTCGATGCAAGGTGTTGTCCACCACTTGTGTATCCCCATCATCCTCCATACTCAAGATGTACTCCAGATAGAAAGGGTGTGGCTATCGACTTGTAGTCGATCGTGTGGAATCTAACCAAGAGATCCCTAGTATACTTAGTTTAAGATAGCTTGATTCCTGAAGCATCCTGACTGATCTTGAGACCAAGGAAATAGTACAACGGACCCATGTTCGTCATAGAGAACATGTTGTGCATAATATCTTTGACTGCAGTAATTGTTGAGGAAGAACTTCATGTGATCAAGAGGTCGTCAACATAAATAAATAAGATTCAACAAGGAGTCTGAGGTTCTTAGGATGTAGAAGTTCAAATCCTATTTGCATCTGAAAAAATGTTGAGAAAGAAAGTAGGCATCCATCTCTACGTAACATGCTCTAGGTGCCTGCTTGAGGCCATAGCGATACTTTTTTAGTCGACACACTAAGGATGAGTTATGAACGAACCCTTGCATCTGCTGCATGTAAATCTCCTCTAATATATCCCCATGAAGAAAAGAATTCTTCACATCCATCTAGTGAACTTCCCACCCCCTGACTATCACATTGGCAAGGGCTAATCAAATGGATTATGTCTTTGATACAGAAGCAAAGGTCTCATCATAGGCTATCCCATGGATCTACTGAAAAACTTTGGCAACCAGTATTTCCTTATACCTGCTTACATGTTCATTTGTTTCCTTGTTGGTATTGTAGACCCATCTGCATATGACAAGATTCCTATTTGAAGGAAGCACAACTAGATCCCAAGTCTAGTTCTCAAGGATAAAGTTATACTCCTCTTGTATGGTAGCTTCCTAGAAGGGATTCCATGCAACCTATGTATAGGTCTATGGGTTTGAAGCTAGAACCATATAGAAATGCATGGGCATCACTCGTTTGGTAGTTGTGAGTGCATGAGGTGGATCCCCAAACTGAGACCTCATCCTCCTCTGATCTGTGGGATCCCCCACAAGGTCTCTTGCTGAGTGTAGGGTGATTTTTGCCCACTTGGGCATCTATGGTGGATGAGCATCTGCATGCTCATCATCGACATGCTCATCATCTTCTGAATCAAATTTGGAGCTCATATGTGAAACATGATCTGAGTGAGTGGACTCATCATCACCAATGTCTAGTCCATGCAGTGGTACAAAGGTGTCTGCATGTGAATATGACGGTGCATATAAGGGATTTTTCTCAAATTGAACACTACGCTCAATGATGAGCATGTCAGTAGAGGGATCAAGCAACCTATAACCCTTCACACCATCTGGATATCCCAAAAAAATGCATGTGGTATTATGTGGATCTAATGATTTTCTCTTTTCAAAGGGTACGCAATCCCATGCACATGATCCAAATATTCGGAAGTGGGTGACTTTCTGTTTGATGTTGCTCCATGCCTCAAAGGGAGGCCATTCCTTGACAGATCTGTGAGGATATCTATTCGAAATTTGGTTGGCACAGTTAAGTTCCTTAGCCCAAAGATTGGGTGGTAGAGATCTTGTATGCAACATGCAAGTGGCCATCTCCTTGAGAGATATGTTCTTCCTCTTGGCTACTTCGTTCTACTACAGAGTGTAAGGTATTATGTCTTTCAGTTGTATGCCTGCCTCTGAAAAAAGATGTTAGATATCTTGATTCACCTATTCCCCCCCATTTTTTATGCAGAGGATTTTGATATTTCTCCCATACTAAGTCTCTACATGTGCTTCGATGATCCAGGTGGATATCGATGGCCACCCACCTTTTCCAACTCGCTCAAAACAGTTTTCTGGCAATTTTGGCAATTTACTATTTTTAGCAGTTTTAACTTCTGGTGCCATTTTGAGGGCCTAAATGAAGGTTTTTCAGGATCAATCTTCTCAGTGATAGTTGAAGGCATGATTGAGCCCCCAAAATGAATATCCTCGACGATACATTTCCAACGGGCTATCGTGCGCCTAAAACGAAGATCGTATGCAAAAGTTACGATCCCAGGAAGTTGATGTACTGACTTACCCAAATGGGGCCCACATGACTTTTGGCGCTTCATCTCCTAAGGTTAGGTTTTTGGATGTTTAGGGTTTTTGAAATTCCTGTTTATTGTAAAAATTCCTTTAGAGCCTCATTGTAACCATCTTCTTGTGAATGCGAGTAGCCGTCACATCTCTTCTCAAAGATAAGTTGCCACCATTCTAGTGAGTCTTTCACTCTGTATTTTTACAGCCTCTGTACATTTCTTTCAGTAATAGAAATCGTGTATTATTGTATCTATGTGTTTATGGTGGAATCTCTGATACATTTTTGTTATATTATTGGATATCTGTGATATCTCTGTGCATTTCTTTATTATATCTCCTCTCTCATTTCGTGCCAAAAAATAATCTAGATCGTTTGAAGTCTTTGAGATGCCCAAAAACCTCATAATTATGCCTAAGAAAATACACCCAAGTGTATCATGAAAAATCATCAATAAATGTAAGCATGTACCTTGATTTGTTGATGGACGGATGAGGAAAGGGTCCCATCAAATCAATGTGGAGTTATTAATCATACCTCACCAACAACAATTGTGGAGTTATCACGCATATCAGATATGGTTACAAAACTAGGTGTGAATTCCACCCTTTTTCCTGTACCAGAATGTGTTATCTAATAAATAGATAGAATATTCACATAGAGTTTTGGAACATGCAAGACATTCTCAAAACTTCTTTGTTGGAGTTCTACTGTCCCTTAACCAATCATCTCAACTGGGGTATCATCTCCCATGAGGATGGGAGGACCCGTGCATGCAGAAATAGAAGATAAAACATTCTATGTTATTGTCATATGGTGGGATGCGCCTGAATCTAAGATCCATGCATCAGGAGAAGAGTTAATGGAAATCAGTGCATGAGAGTTACCTCGTTTGGATTATCTTATGGCTTCTTTCTCGAAACTTTAGGAATGTGATTCTCAAGGTTGTTCTTCTAAAGAATCTACACCATCTGATCAATCTTCTTCTTCATGCATGCGGATTGAGGATGATAACCACGGTTGCAGTAACCACATTTGGTCTTCCCTTTATTTCCATTTCCACTTTTGGAGCATGAAGAATCATTGAAGGGTTTGGAGTACCCTTCCTTCTTTGGCTTTGCATGCACCTTTCCCTTGCCTTTTTGCTTGGTTTTCGGATTGCATGTGTTTTTGCTCTCATACACACTAGATCCCTTGATTATCCCCATCTTGATGAGCTTGTCTTGCTCCTGCATGACGGCTTCAAGAAATTGATCTAATGTTGGCATCTTCTAGGTAGATCCTGAAGTGAATCTGTTTGTATGGAAAGCTGAGATGAAAACAACACAATCTGGACCAATTTTCCGAAAATAGAAAGGATTAACTGATTGTGTTGAGTGGATTTGTCCATTCCACATCCCTTTAGATGAAGGAGGAGGGACTTGAACTTCGTAAAGAAGTCTTCGATGTTATAAAAATTCCTCGGGTCTAAGTAACTTAGCTCGACCTCGAGCATATGGCCTCTCATTTCGTTTTGTTTTCCAAAGAGATCCTCCAACTTTGACCAAATCTCATATGGTATGGTACAAGCTTCAATGTGAAACAGAAGTGCGGGGGACATAGACACACAGAGGAGTTTGTAAGCTTCATCCATGCAGCTAAGATACGTGTTCTTCTTGATAACAGAAGTTGGTTTAATCTATGTCGCCATAGTAATCTTGTATAAGCCTCTACATCTTAGTTGATGCAGAATTTTCAGCTTCCACTTGAAGTAGTTATGAGGTGTGAGAAGTATTGTCAGCGAGTAATCCATCTTCTATGACTGCATCTTCCTTCTATACCTGCAAATATAAATTAATTTGCACTTTCTCCTAGCAATCAAGGCTCTGATACCGTGTGAAGTTTTCACAACGAACCTAGCTAGTAGAAAATGAACATAGAAAGCTTGTGAGAGAGAAGAGAAGAGAGTAGAATGAATGAATTGTATTAACTATTGCATAAAATGGTAAAATACACATGATATACTCTACGTAGCTAAGTGAATTCATCATAGTAGTTCACGGCACCGGATATCGGTGCTTGATACATTCACGGAAAACCCCCCCCAAAATTTGCGAGAGAACATTGGGAGGCCGAGTATTTTCGAAATATTGGGGGCTTAACAACAAGAGCATCTTATAGACCCATTTAAGGGCACAACATGTCACTCACAAGGAATTGAACCTGGGTGGGGAGGGTAACAATAATTCCTCCCAACCACCCAAGCTACATCCAATGGATGTGGTAATAGTTGCATGTTATCATTGTTTTCCTTGAATAATTGTGAAACTCTAAGGAATGATTAAGAGTGGTTATCCCCTTCCCTTGGTGCATCTACTTTGATTTGTTGAAGCATACAAGGATAAGATTAGGATTGTGAGAGGACAACCCTCTAACCTCATCTTGAGGTCGAAGCCTAGGGTTTATGAGAAGATAAAATTTAGGTTTTGGCCTAATTTTATCCATTGTCCTTGCGAGACACTAGAAAAGGAGTGGGACGACACGTAGGGTTTATAAGAGGGTAAACTTTAGGTGCTCTTCCTTTGAGGTTTGACCTAAGATTATGAAGGGATAATCCTAGACCTCCAAACCTTCACATCTTCTCTTGCACAGAGTCTCCTTTATGGTGATTGCATTGACTCCATTTTCCCAAGAAGAAAATGGCACTAATCTTCATGTTTGCAAGTGATTATTGAAACCCTAGCTTAGCTAAATCTCTCTCTCTCTCTCTCTCTCTCTCTCTCTCAAAGCAACTTGATAACTATGTATCTAACCTTATTCTCACACTAACTCTAACTCAATGCTTTGAAACTTAAGTGAACTTATTGTTGTTGTTATAAATGTTTGTTACAACCATTAGGGCTTAATTGGATTGTTGATAACTTACTTAATATTGTGGTTTAAGAAGCTAAAATCATTGTTGAACTCTTGGATCTTATTTCACTTGTTAAGGTCTATATTTTAAGAATTTATTTACTATTTTTGAAGGTTGACTTCTTGTTGTTGTTATAAAACATTCTTGGTTGGTATAATCATTGTTTACAACTACAATTTTACTACAACAACCTTCTTACTTGATAGCTAGTGTCCTAGAGGTGACTATTCATTTGTTAAACTTGGTAAATGTCATTATATGCATTGGTAAACTTGTCTTACACATGTCAACAAATTACCTTGTGGACAAGATAAGGGGCCGTAGGTTTGGCTAATCTTGCTATAGGATCCCTTGAGATCATCAAGGAAGCCTCCCTTGTGTTGTACCCATCCTTCACTAAAACAAAAGAAGTATGTGCCTATGTGACAGTGGCATTTACTTCAAATTGTTACACAAGTTTAGCATCTTGTGAAGGCTTTGCACAAGTGCCAAATTTTGTGATAACATGATCTATTTTGAGAAATTTTTGGATGTTCTCTAAGCTAAGATAAATCTGTAATGTTAATTATAGGATTTGTGCCAAGATTCATGACTCATCTTGTAGATATAAGTACCCCAACTTCTCAAACCTAAACCCACCCTTCCATGGTCGACAATGACCCACTAAAATTATAACTCGTTTGGTTTTCTCCATATTTTTATTCCAAACATTAATGTCATAACCTATATTCTTCACTCGATACACCCTTTTCCTCTCCTCCAAACCTACAAGTCTTGTTCCGAGAGTGTGACAAACATAAATATTTATGAGGTAATAATATGATTTTGTTTCAAGACTGAATTAAGCAAATATGAAAAGTTGGCTAAAGTAAGCCCTTGCTCACTCGGCAAGTGACATTACCACGCCCAAGGGGCTCACCAGCCTTCCCAACTCAATAAGCAAGTCAATCAAACAAATATCAGTCACTTCATCCCTTGATTTTCCCATTCAACTTAGCAATGAAGGAAAAATGGCACCATCGCTCACTTGGGTGCTGTGTTCGCCCTCTCAAATCAAGGATAGGATAAATCAGAATGCCATCGCTCATTCTCTTTTTCAGCATACATTCTCTATTTCATTGTATTCTTCAATGTGTGAATGCTTTCTTGTCCTCACATTATTTCATGGGTACCATGAATGTGCAGGTTGCAAGCTTGAAGAAGGATTTTCAGAGTTGTGGGCGCCATGAATGTGCAGGTTGCAAGCTTGAAGAAGGATTTTCAGGATTGTCCAATGGAGAAGGTCGTACGAGCTCACAGAGTATTAATTGATTTGTTGCTTCATTAGCAAGCTTCTTAAGATTCCCAAACTCATGGGCAACCATGAACAAGAGCCTTGGCATCTTGTGATGGCTCTTTCACTCTCTTGAACATAATACATTAATTACCTACCTATTCAAAACTTCAAATTCTTCACCGCAACTTTAACCTTCAGCCAAGCATTTCATCCTTTTCTTAATGGATTAATTGTGCATATTTTATTGGTTTGAAGGGCCAGTTTTTAGGGCCCTATACATCAATGGCCATTCATGTTCTTTCATTTTCAAGCTTTGCTAGTCTTTTTTTTATCTTTCTTTGAGAGTCAAGAAGCAAGCCTTTCAAGCTTGGTGCTTGGTTGTCCTATGTGCCAAGTTTTTAATGATTTTAGCTTGCTCAAAATTTCATTTTCAACTCCCTTTTTTCTGAGCTTGAGTAAGCTAATTTTTTTCAAGCTTGGTGCTTGGTTGTCCTGTGTGCCAAATTTTTAATGATTTTAGCTTGCTCAAAATTTCATTTTCAACTCCCTTTTCTGAGCTTGAGCAAGCTGAATTTTGGTTTTCTAAAAGTTGCATTTTTTGCTCTTTGTTGAGCTTGCTTCAAAATTTGCATTTTCACCTCTCTTTGTGGGCTTTCTTGATATGCATTTCTAACTCTCATGATCAAGCTTAACGTTGCATTTCCAGCGCCCATGACAAAAGCCAATTTATATTTCATCCACACTGTCAAATTTCAGCCCTCGTGACAAAAACCAATTTCTATTTCATCCACACTCTTGAATTGTATTTTCAGTCCTCATGTACTTTCATAAAATGTCAAATTACAACTCTTCTTTTTGGGTTTTGAATTTGCATTTTCAACCCTCTTTAGTTTTCAAATCTCTCTCCCATTCATGTTTATTTCATCTTTCATCCCTCTTCTTTTCAAATTATAATTTCTAGTTCATCCCTCTTCTTTTCAAATTGTAATTTCTAGCTCTCATGTTCATGCCTGAAAATTGTATTTTCAACCATCATGTCAAAAAACTAAAGATGTTATTTCTCTCATGCATTTCAAGCCTTCATGCTCTTGGATAAAAAGTTAAATTTTCAGCCTTATATTTTTTCTTGAAAGATGACTTGCATATACTTTATTTTGTTCTTGCAAATAGAGGTAGTAGGCTACAAAGTGTTGGTTTTTGAGATCAAAGATAAGAGAGGTACAAGAACGAAAACCTCATTTTTGCAAATCATTAAAACCAGTTTCTTCCTCAAGCTACATACAAGTAAGGTCATTGTACAAAGCCAAATAAGGTCATTGTACATACAAGTAAAACTAGTTTGTAAACAAATGTTGAATTCGAAGAAAGATTGCAAAATGGGTTTTGAAATTGCCATCTCACTTCAAGTTTTGCACTCCATGTTTATTTTGCCAAAAAGGCTATTTTATGCTTATCTAAATTCATGGATGAAATATGAATTAAAGCTTTCATTGCTTGATTATTGAAAGAACTAGAGTGAAATGGAAGCATTACAGGCAAAATTTTGTATGCACATAAGTTCATGGTGCATTCCTTCATCAGTATTTTTTTTTAAACTCAAGAGTTCATGTTGAACGCAATATTATTAGGCAAAATTTCATATGCACATAAGTTCATGGTG
Source organism: Picea glauca (assembly GCA_000966675.3). Classification (NCBI taxonomy): domain Eukaryota; kingdom Viridiplantae; phylum Streptophyta; class Pinopsida; order Pinales; family Pinaceae; genus Picea; species Picea glauca. The sequence goes on along the minus strand of JZKD02S0506299.1, from coordinate 401,615 downwards.
CATTCCTTCTTCAGTATTTTTTTTTAAACTCAAGAGTTCATGTTGAACGCAATATTATTCTGTTAGAGGACTCCTGTTGCCATTGCATTGCATATTATTCATTAGTGTTTATGGTCAAGATCCATGGCAAGATAATGATTGACTTAAAACAAATGTAAGTGTATTTCACACACTTAAATTCACTTGCTCTTAAGAAAGATTTGTGCACATATACTTTTATATAGATAATGAAAAGAGTTCATGTACTTGCATTATATTTAGATAATGAAAAGAGTTCATGTAGTCATTCCACCGTACATGTGATGCAGGAACATCGCCAGCAAAGCACAAGCGTGGAAGACAGCTGGGCGCACTAACGCACATTTTGAAATATTTTGAATTTCAAATGATCAATGTATTAATGTGATATCTAACAAACATTTTTGAGTTATAAATGTCTTTAAATATTCAAAGGCTAAGCCATCACGTAAAGTTGATGGGGAAATGTATTTTACTTTAATGGATCGGATCGCAGTACAGATTTGGAGCTTGCACTCTTATCTGTCTGACTTGATATTTATTGTAATAAGTGTTAAGTAGTTGATAGAATTTAAATTCCATTAAGATAGCGTAGAGTAGTTGGAGGGAAGAACTCAAGAGAGTCCCTTTGTATAAAGCTTTGTAATGTTGCCTAGTAGAGGTTGTTGTTAGTAGTGGGTTGTTGTCAATTGTTGTTGATAGTTGTTATAGCGGCTGAAGCTAGTGAGTAGATTGCCATTGTAAGCTAAGAGTCGAGAGATACAGAGAAATGTTGTATGAATGTATGTAAGTCCCAGTTGGATGAATATAACAGAGAATATTGTCTCAAATGTGGGTTGTTATGTGTCTATCTGAATGAATGGTAGAGCTTTGTTGCTTTTCAATTCTTTGTTATTTTTGTTCTTGAATCCATGAATGCATTTGCTTCATAGAATGTATGAGTCATTGTGAGAAATAGATAAGTTTCAATCATTTATTTTCAATGAGTGAGTGCAAGGGGTGCATAGTGTCCACAAGGAGTGTGTGATTGAGTCTGCTTCGACTCGAAAGCTCAGAAGATATAGTGAAACTTATATGTATGCAAGGAGTGCATTAGTGTCCGCAAGGAGTGCGTGACAGAGTTTTAGACTCGAAAGCTCAGGAAGAATAGCATGATTCAGTCACGAGGGATAGAAGCGGTTTGAGAATAGTCGCAAGGAGTGCAAAATAATTCACGGAGGAGTGAGTGTGGATGAAATTTTGTTGCAAGGTGTGCACAAGCCAGTAGTTCGAATAAGGGTTGAAAATATTGTTCAGAGGAACAAACCGAAGAAGGAAAACTCAGGAGGAAGAGCAGCAGAGATCTTCAAGGGAGGAAGTTCCTGAAGTCTTCACTGAAATTCAGTGAATGAAAGATTTGTTCTCGAAGGAAAGTGAACGATTCCAGACCCTTAGATCTGGTGAAGTTGCAAGGAGGAGGACGGTGAAGTATTTTAGTACTTCAGAGGTTTGACAAGTTGAAAACTTAACAAAAAGAGAGTTGTGAATTATGAAGTTGTGATTCAATCATGACCGTTGATCACCGCGGAGTACATGGCAACGGATTAAGGATTTTGGGAATTAGAGAATCAGAGGTTGGGGGTGGAAGTCCTAGAAATTCGTGAAGTCACGAAGTCCGAACCATAGTGGGTTGGCAAATCTGAGGAGACGTATGGCAGAAGTTCAGAACCTCGAAGAAGAGAGTTTTGGGAAAATTTGAGGAACAGATTCAGAATATCCCCAAATTCTGAACTGTGAAGAGATAGCCCCACGGTCATAGTTGTGGTCAGTCATGGAAGAAACCCATGTGTGTGGGTAAAAAAGTTTCGAGTACCCGTAGGGACCCAAGGAGTCGCTCTGACTCAGTGTTTCAACGATCCAGGACCCGGAGGTCAAGAGGTCCTTTGGAGAGAAGGGGGGGTTGCATCAAGAGTGGTATCAAAGCAAAATACAGAATTGACTTATGTAGGGAGAGAGATAAACGTCAGCACAATGCCGCCTAAAAGATGTCTTGATCCACCTGTAGCCAACAGAGCTATGGAAAAGGAGATGAGAGAGTTGTGTGTGAGGCTAGATGTCATGGAAACAGCACAAAGGAGAGTGCCAGATGATGGAGATGTCAACGAGGAAGAAATCGAAAATGTAGAAGTCGAAGAAGAAGTTGTAGCTGAGGATGTTGCGAAAGAGCAGTTGTCAAGTTGGGTTCCAGAGCGAAGATTGGCATCCCTATGTATGAAGGAAATTTAGACACGGAGGAATTGCTTGATTGGATATGAGCAATGGACAAGTATTTAGACTATGAGGATGTCGAAGAGGAGAAAAAGGTGAGACATGTTATCACTAGGTTGAAAGGACATGCAACACTATGGTGGGATGAACTGCAGGCCGATAGGAGGAGTAAAGGAAAGCAAAAGATCAAGAGTTGGGATCGAATGGTAGACAAGCTTAAGGCGAAATTCATGCCCAAGGATTACTAGATAAATATGTTCAAGAGGATGCAGAACCTGAGGCAGAGAGGATTGATTGTAAAGGAGTACATAGAAGAGTTCTACAAATTGAACATTAGAGTTGGACAAAGGGAGAGAGACAAGGAGAAGGTTGCCAGATACATTAACGGCTTGAGGTATGATATCCAGGATGAAATCAGCATGGCGACAGTCAAAACAGTAGAGGACGTGTATCAAATGGCGTTGAAGGGAGAAAAGAAGTTGGCCAGGAGGCAGAGTCAACAAAACAGGGGTCGTAGTTTGAATGGAGGCAAGGGAGTTGCTCAAGATAAAGCACAGAAGCCTAAGGACGAGATGGAGAAACCACATAGTCACTTTGAGAGAAGAGGAAGTTACCGAGGAAGACAGAGTGGTGGTAGAAGTTATTTTCCCAGAGGAAGAGGAAGAGGCGGAGTAGGAGAAGTAAGGTGTTATGCATGTGGAAAGACAGGGCATATGTATTGGGATTGTCCCAAGAGAAAGAAAGGAGGTGAATCTCACATCTCAAAAGCAAAGAAGCGAGATGCTGAGACAGAAGGTGTGGAGGATGGAAGATCTTTGATGATGAAGCAGGCTATTTTGAAGCAAGAGCCAGATATTGAAAAACGAGTGCAAAGGAAAAATTTGTTCAGGACATCTTGCAAAATGAAGGAAAAAGTTTGCAAGGTGATAATTGACAGTGGGAGCACTGACAACCTAGTATCCACGGAGATGGTGGAGAAATTAGAGCTAGAGACGAATTCACATCCAACATCGTATAAAGTCTCATGGTTGCAGAAAGGTCATCAGGTAACAGTCACTAAATAATGCATGGTTAATTTCAAAATAGGAGGATATAGGGATGAGATTCTATGTGATGTGATTCCTATGGATGTCTATCATGTTTTGTTGGGAAGACCCTGGCAGTATGACAGAAATGTTATCCATGACAGGAGGAGGAATACGTACACCTTAGAGAAGAACGATAGAACACACATGTTTCTGCTAATTGAAGAAAAGAAGGTGAAAGAGGAAGCCAGCGCGAGTATACTTGTCATGAGTGGGAAGGAACTCCTGAATGAAGTAAAGAAGGAACAAGGGATGTAGTTTGTTATAGTGAAGAAACCAAGAGTTATCCTTACCAATACTTCACTGCAATATTTTCCAGAGGAAGTTCAGGAAGTACTAGATAATTTTGTTGATATTGTAGTGGATGAGTTTCCAAACTCATTGCCACCTATCAAAAGCATCAGTCATCACATTGACTTGATACCAGGAGCAAGCCTACCGAATAAAGCAATGTACAGGTTGACGCCTCAAGAGAATGAGGAAGTGAAAAGACAGGTTCAAGATCTGTTAGACAAGGGATTGGTCAGAGAGAGCTTGAGTCCATGTGCAGTACCAATTGTATTAAGTCCAAACAAGGATGGAGGATGGAGAATGTGTATGGAATTGAGAGCCATAAACAAGATCATCAGCAGATACAGATTTCCATTTCCAAGGATGGATGACTTGATGGATTGCCTGAGTGGAGACAACTATTTTTCGAAAATAGATTTGAAAACTGGATATCACCAGATCAGGATGAGAGAAGGTGATGAGTGGAAAACAACATTCAAGACAAATGAGGGGTTGTATGAATGGCTTGTTATGTCATTTGGTTTAACAAATCCCCCGAGAACTTTTATGAGACTAATGAATGAAGTGTTAAAATATTTCATTGGTAAGTTTGTGATTGTGTATCTAGATGATATATTAGTATTTAGCAAGAGTAAGGAGGATCACTTAAGACATTTGGCATTGGTAATGAGGAGGCTGCAGCAAGAGAAGTTGTTGATTAATCTGAAGAAACCCTCTTTCATGAAATCATAACTCATTTACTTGGGTTTGTCATTTCTTCAAATGAGTTGAAGATGGATCCCGAAAAGGTGATAGCAATCAAAGAATGGCCATCACCAAGGAATATCTTTGAGGTAAGAAGCTTCCATAGGTTAGCAAGTTTTTACCAGAAGTTCATCAAGAATTTTAGTGGGATTAGTGCTCAGATGATGGATACAGTAAAGAAAAGACACATGTCTTTCAAATGGACATAAGAGGTTGAGCAGAGCTTCAACATATTGAAGGAGAAGATAATTGAACAACTGATTCTGGTTTTATCGGATTTCGGAAAGACATTCCAGGTAAGATGCGATGTGAATGGAGTTGCAATTGGAGTAGTCTTAAGTCAAGACAACAGACCCATTGCATATTTCAGTGAGAAGTTGAATAAATATAAAAAGAAGTACTCCACATATGAAAAAGAGTTCTATGACATAATCCAAGCATTGAAGAAATGGACATTATGTCGTACCAAAGGAGTTTTTTTTGTATAGCGATAATCATGCTTTGCAATTCATAACCAAATAGGAGAAGTTGAACCAGAAACATGCTAAGTGGATAGAGTTTATGCAAAATTTCACTTTTTTCATTAAACATATTTTTGGAAATGCTAACAAGGTCGTTGATGCATTGAGTAGGAGAATTTTGATTCTACAGGAATTTTGAGTCAATACCTTGGGGTTTGATCACCATAAGGAAATGTACCATAGTGATCCAGATTTTGGAGAAGCATATGAGGCATGTGTGAATCCTGTGCTCAGAGATAGAAGTCAGTGGGCCGAATATCTGATTCAGGATGGGTTGTTGTTCAAAGGATGCCAGTTGTGCATACTGAGATGCTCGATGAGGGAGAATTTGTTGAAGGAAAATCATAGTGGTGGTCTAGCCGGACACTTCAGCCACAACAAATCATTTTCCCAATTAGTCGGTTCATATTATTGGCCAGGTATGAGAGTGGAGGTGAAGAAATTTGTGAACAACTGCAAGATTTGTCAGTATGCCAAGGGAAAGAAACAAAAAACTGGGTTGTATCAGCCATTGCCTATTCTAGAGAGGCCTTGGGATGCAATAAGCATGGATTTTGTGTTGGGATTGCCAAGAACATAGAGAGGAAATGATTCCATATTTGTGGTGGTGGAAAGATTTTCAAAGATGGCACACTTCATCCCATGTCAGAAGACCAGTGATGCAATACATGTTGCAAATTTGTTTTTCAAAGAAGTTGTGAGACTCCATGGATTTCCCGGGAGTATAGTTTCAGACAGGGATACCAAATTTGTTGGTCATTTCTGGAGAACGTTGTGGAAAAAGTTGGGGACAGAGCTATCTATTAGTTCTACATATCATCCACAGACGGATGGACAGACCGAAGTGGTGAATAGAAGCCTAGGAGATTTGCTGAGAAGTTTGGTCATTGAACACCATTGTTAGTGGGATCATATTCTAGCACAAGACGAATTTTCATATAATGACTCGATTAACAGGAGCACTGGGGAAATCCCATTTCAAATAATGTATGGGATTAATCCAAGAGGAGTTTCGGAGTTAAGATATCTGAAGCAAAGTGAGTTTAGAAGCGTGGGAGCTAAATATTTCACTGCAGAGATGCAGGAACTTTACAACCAGATCAAGGAGCAGTTGAAGAAGAGCAGCAATGAGTACAAATGCAGAGTTGATCAACATAGGAGGAAGCTTGAATTTTAAGTTGGAGATCAAGTTCTACCACATCTGAGGAAAGAAATATTCCCGAGGGGAACATATAATAAGCTGAAATTGAAAAAGATAGGTCCATGTAAAATCTTGAGGAGATTTGGTGAAAATGCTTATGATTTAGAGTTGTCGGAAGGTGTGGGTATATTTCCCATATTCAATATTGCAGACATGTATCCGTACAGTGAAGATGGATTTGAAGGGTCTGAAGATCAAAGAAAGATCCAGTGGGAAAAACAGATGCATGTAGCAGAGAAGCCGCAGATGGAAAAGATCATAGATAGGCGAGTTGGTAAGAAGACCAAAAGGAAGACATATTTTGAATACTTGGTAAAATATAAAGAACAACCAACATAAGATGCCAGTTAGGTTAGTGAAGCAGAGATCTAGAAGCAGGCAAATTCGGTGCAGGAGCTCATGGATAGGAGTCCTTGAATTTTTCAGCTAGGGGAGTATGATGCAGGAGCATCGCCAGCAAAGCATAAGAGTGGAAGACAGTTGGGTGCACTAACGCACATTTTGAAATATTTTGAATTTCAAACGATCAATGTATTAATGTGATATCTGACAAACCTTTTTGAGTTATAAATGTCTTTAAATATTCGAAGGCTAAGACATCACGTAAGGTTGATGGGGAAATGTATTTTTCTTTAATGGATCGGATCGCAGTACAGATTTGGAGCTTGCGCTCTTATCTTTCTGACTTGGTATTTATTGTAATAAGTGCTAAGTATTTGATAGCATTTAAATTCCACTAAGACAACGTAGAGTAGTTGGAGGGAAGAACTCAAGAGAGTCCCTTTGTATAAATCTTTGTAATGTTGCCTAGTAGAGGTTGTTGTTAGTAGTGGGTTGTTGTCAATTGTTGTTGATAGATGTTATAGCGGCTTAATCTAGTGAGTAGATTGCCATTGTAAGCTAAGAGCCAAGAGATACAGAGAAATGTTGTATGAATGTATGTAAGTCCCAGTTGGATGAATATAACAAATAATATTGTCCCAAATGTGGGTAATTATGTGTCTATCTGAATGAAAGGTAGAGCTTTGTTACTTTCCAATTCTCTGTTATTTATGTTCTTGAATCCATGAATGCATTTGCTTCGTTGAATGTATGATTCATTGTGAGAAATAGATAAGTTTCAATCATTTATTTTCAATGAGCGAGTGCAAGGGGTGCATAGTGTCTGCAAGGAGTGCGTGACTGAGTCTGTTTCGACTCGAAAGCTCAGAAGAGATAGTGAAACTTATACATATGCAAGGAGTGCATTAGCGTCCGCAAGGAGTGCATGACAGAGTTTTAGACTCAAAAGCTCAGGAAGAATAGTGTGATTCAGTCACGAGGGATAGAAGTGGTTGGAGAATAGTCACAAGGAGTGTGAAATCATTCACAGAGGAGTGAGTGTGGATGAAAGTCTGTTGCAAGGTGTGCATAGGCCAGTAGTTTGACTAAGGGTCGAAGATATTGTTCAGAGGAACAAACCGAAGAAGGAAAACTCAGGAAGAAGAGCGACAGAGATCTTCAAGGGAGGAAGTTCCCGAAGTCTTCCCTAAAAGTCAATGAATGAAATATTCGTTCTCAGAGGAAAGTGAACGATTCCATACCGTTATATCGAGTGAAGTTGCAAGGAGGAGGACCATGAACTATTTCGGTAGTTCGGAGGTTCGACAAGTTGAAAACTTAAAGAAAGGAGAGTTGCGAAGTCTGAAGTTGCGATTCAATCGTGACCGTTGATCACCACAAAGTACGTGGCAATGGATTAAGGAGTTTGGGAATTAGAGAATCGGAGTTTGGGGGTGGAAGTCCTAGAAATTTGCGAAGTCGCGAAGTCCGAACCATAGTGGGCCGGCGAATCTAAGGAGACGCGTGGTGGAAGTTCGGAACCTCGGAGAAGATAGTTTTGGGAAAATTTGAGGAACGGATTCAGAATATCCCCGAAGTATGAACCGTGAAGAGATAGCCCCACAGTCATAGCCGCGGTCACTCGCGGAAGAAACCTATGTGTGTGGGTAGAAAATTTTTGGGTACCCGCAAGGACCCAAGGAGTCTCTCTGACTCAGTGTTTCAACGATCCAAAACCAGGAGGTAAAGTGAACCTTTGGAGAGAAGGGGGGTTTGTGTCAACATGTTATACACTTGATCCGAGGAGCCAAGCATTGAACTTGCATGATAATCAAAGTTCATTGTGGGCTGCTAAAAGATAGCATTTTTACTAATGATCATGGTCTTGAATGACTCTTGTATCATTTTTAACCAGCTTTAATTTATTAACACAAATGGACCTAGAACATGATTTTTTGCAATCCAAAGACTATGAAATTATTTTGTTTTGTAGGTTGGGTGGAAAAGTGAAGAGATTTCCTAAAGAAATGAAATAAAATGCAAATATGGATGCATGAACTAGTCTCTAATATTATAGAAAGATGCTTCCTCTTTCATATTTGAAGCATATGAATCCAAGTAAGGGAGAAGGAAACTTAGTGTTTTCAAGACAAATATTTGAAAGAAATGAAATAGCCCAAGTTTTTGCACCTCAATCAAGTGATCGAGAGTTGAAAGCTCATTGATCCAAAGACCCACTACAAAAAAAAATTGGTTGGTAGGAAATCTTAAGTCTACCTTTTAAGAAAATATAGGGCCTTCACACTCAACCTCCCAATGCAAGCTTTCTAAGCAAAAGAATACAAATTGTGGAGTTGAGATATTAAGCCACGAAAAGACAAATTGAAAGCTATGAAGGGTTATTTTCATCCAAAGATTAAAGAAAATAGAATATGTGATCAAACTTCCTAGGAATATTTACCCAGAAAAGAACAAATAAAATTGAAAGTAATGAAGGGTTATTTTCATCCAAAGATTAAAGAAAACAGAATATGTGATCAAACTTCTAGGAATATTTACCAAAAAATAACAAATAGAGGATAATAAAGATTGAAGATGGGAAAATAAACTAATAATGTCCTCTCATTTAATCTTTGAATGAGGACAAACTGTAAAATAGTTAAATTAAATAAACTTGGATGCTAAGAGCCATGGAATTAGAAAGTGAAGTGTTGGGAAAAAATAAAGCCAAATTCCATTTAATATTACTATAAAGAGGACTTAGCACTCTTGCAAAGGTCCTTCATTTTACATCTTAAACTATCTTCATACGTGAAATGGATAACAATGTTATCTTGTGCATTAAACTCTATTGTCTATCTTCATACATGAAATGGATAACAATGTTAGCTTGTGCATTAAACTCTATTGTGGTTGATAAAGGTTGTAAGATATATTTGTCATTCTTCATTTTTGTGGTGCTTGTGAGGATGAATGGTGTTTCTAATTGATGTTATGGCGTAAAGTACCTCAATGCTTAATGTTCATGCTTGTTTATCTTAGACTATGCTAACTTGTTGGATGTGACTCAAGAAATGTAAGTTATCTTTAACGGCTCAAAGTAAGCTCAGGAGTATTGTGCAATGATAGAGGTAAGCTATCTTTCATTATTTTGCATCTCTTTCCTAGATTCATGTTAAAAACAATTGATGTGAAGCATGTCCTTTTACTAGTACTTGAAGCTATCTTTGTACATGTGTAAAAGGACATGATTGACTCATGTGAAGTTGTGATGGTTGTAAATTATATTTGCCATTCACCACTTCCTTGGTTACCTAGTTGGATTAGGTATCAATGGTAGAGGTAAGCTATATTCCATGCTTTGTGTACCCACCCTATGTTTCCATTCAAATTGGTTATATGTAATGTGCACTCTGAGCTCGAATATGATAGATAATTAAATTTGTTAGATATAAATAGATTAAATTGCATATTACACATTTCACATTGCATTTGCATCTTATTTACATCACACGTCAATGCATTTAGAAACCATGGCTGAATTAGCCCTTAACTAGTAAACACACACTGAAACAAAGAACCAATAAAGTTGTCCATATCTAGATAGCTCGTCATTTCAACGAAGGAAGGTCTAATTGGGCCCTTTTGCCATGTGAATCTGTGTTGTTGACTCAGGTCATTTTCCTCTATCAACATATTCCAAATCAAAGAATAATGAGGAAGATACCACCAAATAAATGGAAGAGAATGCTATCAAAATACTTGAAGAAGAAATTTGCAAGAAGGTTGAAGAAACCATAGAAATTGATGATAACAAAGAAAAAACTAAAGAAGGAAGAAATAAATTGATGGAATATATCACCATCCAGCTTCAAAAGGAGAAGTAGGACAAGAATCAAGAAGGTCACCAGAAAATACTTGAAGAAGTTAAACTTCAATTTGAGGATGTACATATCAAATATGATGGTATAATCCCAAATTCCATAGTAATCAAAGACTAAGCACATAAAATAAATCATGTCATTCTCTATGAAAAAAATACTAATGATATGGATGTGCAGAATGAAGAAAAACCATCAAAAGTGGAACCATATTGACACCCCCATTACCAAGAAAAATTGCAAGAAAGAAAATAAGATTAATATTAACATTACAAAGGATGAATATACACAATAAGTAGTGATATTCATGGCATAGGGCATCACAAAACCATTATTCAATAAGATTTTATTAGAGACCAATAACTACAACAAATTGGAGAAGTTACAACAACAACATATGGAATCAAATGAAAAAAAAATAATTATGCAACAACCAACTATCAAGGATTAAGACCAAAAAGAATTGGATTTGAATAGATGGAGAATCATTAGTTGTAGCAAGAGAATAGGAATATAAGAAAACCATATCAATTGGTTTCATCACATGTAAATCCATTAACTGGAAATCTTTGAGAAAAAAAATATTTTTGAAGGATACTATGATACAAACCCAAAAGGGGAATATATGGGGTTAAATGTATACTTTGGTGTAAATGTATATGTAATGGGTTCAACCTAATAAAGGGTCCACATTTGTAATATATATATATATATATAGTCACTAAGGAGGAACATATGATTGGGATATATGAATGTCTTTGGGTTATTTGGAGTTGCTTGTGTTCTATAGGAAATTATTTTGTAACTCATCTTTAGTATCGATTTTGGGTTTTTGCTCCACAATCACATCGTGTACATTACGTGTAGTCTATTTCATCATGTTGTTTTAAGGATTTGGTACATAACAAAACCGGTGTGAAGTAAAACATGCATCAAAATGGTAGGCTAAGGAAAAAATATGTCCAAACCATGAGTGAAGGATCCTCCAATCTTCATACATTCACTTGAGTTCCTTACCCAATAGAGAGAAGACTGTGAACACAAGAACAACTTATCCAGTGATTTGGAAGCAACCTCCAACATGCTTTTTAAAGTTGAATTATAATGGAGCTGACAAAACAAACCTTGGACCTACTAGGATTGGGAAAGTCTTCCAAATTGATATGGGCTATATTAATTAAGCCTTCACGATATTTAAAGGTCATGATACAAATAATTTGGTTGAGCTTCAAGATTTGTAAAAAAGCCTTCAAATTGCCACTCTTCTACCACAACTAATATGCTCATATATACTGCATCTAAGGCTCGGTTTAAGATTTTATTTTTTATTATACTCTTTAACAATACTCTATTTTTTAATCATTTTTTTCTACAACATAAAATATAATATAGTAAGTAACAATTAGAATTATAAATGCAACTCTTCATAAAAATAAATACATATTTTTCAATATTATATAACAATCATAAAGTATGTAACTACAACTATGTTTCGGTTTTTTTCTATTGTCATCATCAATTATTGTACCTTTACTTTTTCTTCTATGACATTTCTTGTCTCTTTCCTTATGTCTAGCATCATCATTGAATAGTCCCTCTCCACTAGAAGGCATATAATCTATAGATCTATTACAACAATACATTGTTGAGGCAAGTACGTAAAATCCATGCAATAAAATATATGTATAATTTGACATGAATATTGAAAATACACATGCATAATAACATCAACATATGCAGAGACACTTTATTCAACAAAAGGTAACAAAAGTCACCAAATTTAACCAAAGTTAATGAAACTTTGATGTGAATATTTGAGTTCATGAGATTGCATCCTCCTTCAATATGATAGTAACATTGTTTATGGTGTTGTTATCATGTTTTTTCTACTCACTCCTACCTATTATTTTTATCCATGTGAGTTATTACACACTTATTATAATGGCATATCCACATTTGGGAATTCATTCCACATTAATAAATATTGTGTAGAAAATAATAAGCCAAGAGAAATACTATTGGATGAATGGTCCTAATTATCTAAGATAACTACTATTGAAATACTATGACTATGATGGAATTCATTGAGACAATTTCATTTTCCGAGGTGAAAAACTTCATTCATATAGGGTCGAGTGGTGATCTTAAGTTCCCCTTTGGAGAACCCAAAAATTTTGGTTACTTGGCACAATTTCAGGAACAAACATGTTCCTTCATCAAAGGGAGAGAATGAGGAAGAAAATATGAAAACAATGTTGTTTAATCCTGCCTAAAATGGATTCAAATTTGACCACTAGCCTATGATATATATTTTTTATTGAGTAAGAGGTTTGTATGCCACAAATGATGGAAACGGATGTACAAGAAAAAGAAAAACATATAACATCAAAAGGCATACATATAATATTATAACATTGTGTGGTATGTCTTCTAGTAGAATTTTCAGTGAAGAATAATATAGAGCCACCTCAAAATGTAGCTAGAAAGAGGTTAACAAGGTCGGGAGAACAAATCACATTAAGTATCCTCATAAATATTTCACATTGCACTATTAGAATTCTCATTGCATTTATTTACAAGGAAAAAATTGAATTTATAGCATCAAGGTCTCCTTTGCCAAGTTCTTTGTCCAATAGCTTGATGGGATTTCATCCTACAATGCAAGGTTGCAACAAAGGGTCACATATTATCCTTAATATTAGTGGAGGTTCAGTCATGTCTTCAATTCCTTTCTCTAGCAAGGCCACTATAGAGTCTAATTAGAGTTATTATTGTGCATATTATTTGGTTGGCATAAGAATCTCATTGATTATTATCCTAGATAGTTAACTTAAAGTATACATGGAAGCAGAGGAATCTTAATTCTAGAGAGTGTATATTAGAGAGTGTTAGTGATAGCCTAGCTAACTAGTATTGGCTTAATGGTAGTAATTATTGAAGCTAGATAATACTGGATTTTTGTGTCTATTAGTTTGTAGGCACATTGATATTGTATGAGACCTTTGTCCCTGAGTTCTTGAGCTCTTCCCCGGTTATCATAGGAGTTTATAAAAGTGGTGTACAATAAACCCAGATGACTGATCCTATGGTAAGACAAGAAATTTAAGTCTTCGTCCTTGCAAATCATTACTCCTTGAATGCTCGTAAATGCACAACAACTATAATTTTATATCAAAATAGGTTTGATACTTTATTGTGATAAAAAAAACCCACCATAGTTGTGTAATTATGACCCAAAATCAATTTGTAAATATAATGCAATAGTCTCGAATTCATTCATCTTCAGGATGCCCAAAATTTGCATAGTGCATAATAATTTATGATGTAGCCAAAGCCTGAGATTCATTCACAAGATCAAATAAACCATGAAAACACGGGAGAATGGAAAAATAACTCTCTTTTATTCCTTCTCCATCCTAACTATTACAATCAAAGTTCAACCCCTTATAACTACTATCTGGGATTTTCGAAAACAACTAATTTTAGAAAAACAACTATTTTTTAGAAAAACAACTAAATTTAGAAAATTCTTGCATGACTCCAAAACTGACCACAAACTAAGAGATAACTAGCGTGACACTATTTTTCAACTCCCTTTTCTGATTAATCTCATAAATTAAGAGATAACTGATAATTGAAAAATCAAAAATTCTCATAAAAACACTAAAACCCCAATTTGAGGCCTTATATGAAGGAATTTGGCCCTGAAAAAGTGTCGAAATGATGTCCAATTAGACATATTTTATCAGCACAGCAGTGAAATCTTCGAGACGCAACTCCCCGTAAAATTTCAGCCGAAACAGATAATCGAGTCAAAAGTTATGACCCTCAGAAAATCCCCAAAAAATCCTTGCATCAATTTACCTTGCATGAGTGAGAATGACAATAAATGATGAAGTGAGTGATGGGCATATATATAGTATTTTTTTTCACTTAAACACCTATCTAATTTGTATTTATATTGGTGTTTGGCATGGGGGTTTTCCAAGGTGGAGTGCTAATATTAACCACCTTCAGTAGCACTAGACTAACTTGAAGGTCAAGGACCCATGAGAAGGTTGCCTTTGAAGACTAATATGATCCATTTTCCATTACAAAAACCTTTATTAATTTTGTTAAACCCTTGAAGTAATGAGCCGTGATTATTCATGATTCCTTGACCTTACTCTTTTATTCACTTTATCCTTGGAACTGAATCCGAAACCAATGCCTTGTCCATTGAGTTGTCCATTGAGTTATGGAGTTGTCAAAAAACTAAAATAATCTTTTACAAAGAGGACAAATGGAAATACAACACTTTTAAAATGAAAACTTAATCTACTATATACAACACTACTCCTCCATTATAATTTTAGGAGAGGGGGAGTAGGAAAGGAAGAGAAAAGGAAAAGGAGGAGAAGGGAGAGGGGAAGAAGAATAAGAGGAGGGGGAAGAAAAAGAGAAGAAGGAGAGTAGAGTAGAAGAAAAAGAGGAAGAGGGAGGAGGAGGATAAGGGATAAGGGATAAGAGAAAGAGGAAAAGGAAGAGGTGGAGGAGGGAGAGAAAGAAGAATAGAAATGGGATAGAAAAATATTAATAACGATAGGAGACGGGAATAAAAAGTGGAGTGGGAGGAAGATGGGAAGAGAGGGAGAAGGGATAAGGAGAAGAAAAAGAGGAGGGGATGAAAAAGAGGAAGAGAAAGGAAGGGAATAAAGGATAAGAGGAGGAGGAGGAGGAGGAGGAGGAGGAGGATTGGGGGAGAATAAGAGGAGGAGGAGGAGGGGAAGAAGAGAATATATAGAGGGAGAGAAAGAGAGGAATAGGAAGGAGAAGAGGTAAATGAAGAGAGGAACAGGAAGGAAGGACCCTAAAACTATTTTTTTTTAGTTTGTAATCAAATCTCCAAAACCCAAATTCCGTCTCCCATTCAAAACTCAAATGCAGTTTCCAAAATTCAAATTCCATCTCCCATTCAAAACTCAAATTCAATCTCCAAAATATAAATCCCAACTCCAATATCCAAACCACAAATCCCATTTTGTTTTAAATATATAAATTAAAAAAAAAAATTAGGGCCAAACGAGGAAAACGACAAAAAACTTACCTTTGATGCCTCAAAAATCTCCTCAACTTTCTCTTACCAAGTGCCTTCACAAATCTCTTTTAGCTCCAAGAAGCTCTACCCACAACACTCATGTGAAAAATAAATGTGGGTGGGAGGGGATATTTTTTCACTTTATATAAAAAAATGCACATGAAGGATGACATAAAACATTATTTTACATAATTTATTTATTTATTCAATTTTTACGTCATTTTGTATCATTTGTGCATCAAATATTGTGACATAAATGTGGAGCATGCATTGCATACACATCACACTAGCATCATTGTTGTTGAACTTAATAAAATATCAGCATCATTTTAGCATCACATTAGTCGATGCCAACACTACAAGGAAAACACCTTTTAGTGGAGGTTTCTAGTGTTACAAAATTGGCAAAAATTGGCAAAAAAACATCCGCTACAATATATGTTATCAATAGCGGAAGTTTTTTCAGATACTATAATGGAAGTTGATTATAACTAAAAAAATATGGGTGGTCGGAGGTGTTAACAGATGTTTACAAATCGGTGTGTTTGTATAAGGAAGAAGCATTGGTGCGTACATACACCTATAGCACCGGTGCGGTTCACTTAACGTCAAGCATCAGGGCAGTAAAATATTTAAGCACCGGGGTGTTTGTCTTATAAGCACTGGGGATTTAACAAAAAAAATCCTTGGGAGAGTTAAAAATAATTAAGCACTAGGGCTTTCTTCATAGAACTCACCAGTGCGTTATTAATAAGAAGGCACCGATGTTGTATAAAATAATATGCACTGGTGTGTTTCAGGGAAAAACGCCCCAATGCATTACAAATTGAAATTACCAGTGTATTTCTATAACAAAAAAAACCTCAATGCGTATCAATAACACAATAGCACCGATGTGTATTAATAACACATATGCATCGGTGCTTCATATAAAATTAATGCACCAATGGCCAAATTTTAAATACAATTTTGTGGTATTAAATTAATATTGAAACCAATGCTAATTGATTACATAAAAGCATCCATGCGAATTTCATATGAAACTCACCAATGAGTTTTAATATTAAACGCACCGATGAGATTAATAATTAAAATACATCGAGAAACATCAACCTGTGATAGTGCAATTATTATTATTTTTGAATTCCATTATTTATCAAAAAATTTACATATATCTTATATTTTGATTAGTGAATTTGGATATGATGTTTGGATTAATTTGTTATATCATCAGATTTTGCATCTCTTCATTATAATATTTAGTCATCTGTATATTTAATCAACAATGTAACATTTCATAGCGACATTGAACAACGCAATAGAATAAATTAAAACATATTTTAATATATGAATAAGAGTGTCTTTGTCCTACAAAATGGGACACTTATCAGTAATCCCTTGTCTTTCAATCGGGATACTATGTCCATTACATTAAACAAAAATGTCTAACTTTCATAGACAATTATTTCAAAAAAATACAATTGCAGCTTGCATTGATATCCAAATATATTGGTCATCATTCTTCACTGGAACTGTTGCTAGTGCTCGAGCTACTTCCATGCCTTGGCTTATTTTGTTGAATGTTTGGTTGATTGTCTTGATTGTTTTGTTCTTCTTGAAGTTACATCTACAAACATAAAAATAAATTGTAATGAGTCTATCTACATTGGTGAGAATAATGAAACTTGAAATAAATAATATACATGAATGTAAATTGAAAAGAGACGTACCTCCAAAGAAACAAGTGACTCATGAATCATACACATATGTTCAAAATCAAATCTCCTGCCTTGTTTCAACAATTCCTTTGTTGGCTTGGTTCCATACTTTGTTTCCTGCAAGTTTTATACCCCATAATAAATCATAGATTTAATATAAAGTATTATTTTTGTTTCATTAATTATAAAATGATGGAAGTAAAACAACATAGATTATACTTATAAATTCGACAATTAATTTTTGATATGCCAACATATACCGAAAACCCTTAATTAACCCAATGTCAATCAATTTTCTTGATGGCTCATCTTTGTATGTTAGCACCTGTTTGAAGACATTCAAGGATGGTTGTTGTAAAACAACTTAAAATATACAACAACAACAAAAAACCTTAAGTTGTTATAAGGAAATAACAATTACTCACAAACTTTGCTATCAACCCTTTTCTTCCTTGTCGTCCAGTTTTATGTGCAGGATGAGTTCCATTTTCTTTTCTTTTCTGTATGAGAATATTTGAAAATTAATATTTAATGTATAATTAATTATTTGTACCTAATAGAAAAATTCAATGATTACATACATTTGAAGCATGTTGTCGTTGAGATAGCTCCTCTTGCGACGCAATTATGTCCAATTATTTGACCATCTCCTTGTACACTTTTTGGGACATTCGTACTAGCATATTTTAGATATCAGCTCGTTGGTCCTCTAGGATTTTCATAATTTTCCTTAAAAAATAACATGACAATAAAGTATTTTTATATTGATATATGAAAACTAAATATCACAAAATTGATATATTAATAAATGAATACTTTGTAATATATATATTCTAAAAAAGTGTTTTTAGGAATATTACTTTTTGAATGATTTTTCTTTGTTGTTGTATGTTTTTGTTATTGCAAGTCTGACATGTCGAGTTGACCATTGCTCTAGAAATGCTTCATGTAGTTTAAATATAACCTGGTTCTTGGAATCATTGGATTGATTTCTATATTGTAAGTGGAAAGTACGTCTATAAGTTCGTTCCACTATATCCCTCATAGTTCTGTAAAAGTTTTTCCCCTTTTGATTAATCTCCAACACCACTCCAGATGAGCTAAGGACCAATTCATCATCATTTACATCTTCTATATTAATTAATTTTGTTTTGTTATGATCGCATTTTGTTCCCTCATTGTTGGTGTTTGTAGAACATTAAGCATACATGAATTAATAGATTGTTTGAAACATGTCATCTAATATTTATAAGTATATTATTAATGAAAATTCAAAAAAAAATATCATATTGAATAGTATTTTTTCATTCACCTGATTCATCCTTGTGCAATTTTTCCATCAAGCTTTTGCACTCTTCTGCACTTAGATCATAAATAATGTTATCGAGCTTCCTCATTTTGTGGCACTGCATTACACACACTAACCAATACATATTAGTTAAACTTACATATAGTTCAACCATATTAATTTTTTATAGAATTTACAGAGAACCTACCTTTTTTGTTTTTCTGGATGTGTCGACTGGAACTTTTCTTATTTGAACTCCTTCTCACTCATATTTGTATCAATATACAACCTGTACCATTCAATACAGAAATTATTAAATATATTTTATAAATAAATCACATAATTTTCAATGAAAAAAATCATTGTAACCAATGCATTTTTTATATACAAAGCACCAGTGCATTTATTACCTAAAACGCACCGGTGTGTTTCATACAACAACATCCACCGAACAATTTAATTTATTTTTTTTAATATTGTAAGTTACAACAATGTGATATATATAGAAGACATCACAACGACTACAGTAGAAAACAAAAAAATTAAACATTCATAAAAAAAATAACAATAGAAAAATTACACACCAATGAGAAGAAAAATTTTAAAAAAAAAAAAATTATGTGACAACATTTTCTCTGTTGTTTAGATGAGAACATCAACAATATATTTTTTTATAGACCATATTTTTTAATTTTCCTTTTTTGTTTCTAAATCTAACTTAATTTCTGTGTTCCTTATAGAAAAACGCACTGATGAGTTTCTGTCGAAAAGGCACACCGGAAAAGAGGAAAACATTTTTTTTTAAAGGTCAAATCGAAAACCGTTAAAAAAAATAAAAACAAAAAAAGCCAGAGGGTCGACTGTGTTTGGGATCTGATGCAATAAGTGGTTCCTTGGCATCACATGCCAAACATTTATATATAGAAAAACAAACCCATTAGATCTAAAATACCTAAAACGAAAAGCCATGATTCTGAAGTGATAGAGTTAAACCCTAGGGTGAAATTTTCCATTCGTAAGCAAAAAAAAAACAAGGGTTTAAGGTAAGTATGAATTTTTTTTTTATTTTTTTTTTTTTGAATGAAGGGTTTTGAGTGAATCACCATGCCCTTCAAATCCTGATTTTCTAAATATTTTTTTCTTCCAAAATATTCTTCTTCTCCACAGTACTCTCTGATATGTCTCTCTTCCAAATCTATTTCCTGTAAATTTTGGCAAAATAATGAAAATATTGAATACCTTCTTAATATTAAAAAAACTTTATGAAAAGGGTTTAGAGTGAATCACCAAACCCTTCAAATTCTCATATTCTGAATAATATTGTGGTTTCAAAGTTTTTTTTTCCTCCATAGTGTTCCTCTGTATGTCTCTCTTGCAAGTATCTTCCCTGCAAAATTTTACAAAATAATGAAATAGTGAACAGATTTTTAATATTTAAATGACTTTATGAAATTCGATTCCCGCTCTTTTTTTAATTGTTTAAAAAAAAAATGTGTTTTTTTTTAACTTTTTTGGCACGACGGTGCGTTTATGTAAGACGCACTAGTGCGGCCATATTGCATTATTCACTAGTGCGTCCATATTATTTGACACACCCGAGACATATAATTGTTTTTTATTAACAAAATCTAGAAACATAGTGTGGTTGATCTTTCAACGCACCAGTGCTTATTGTTAATATGTGCAATAGTGTGTTTGTGGTTTATAAGTGCACCAGTATGCATTTAAAGTTATTTGAACTTTTATTTGCACATACAATAGTATATTCATCTCAAATTATCCTTTATGATGAATTCACATGACTTACAATACTTCAATATACATTTTACGTTTTATGTCGCCTTATTCTTAAAAAATGGTTTCAAAACTTTATTCAAACTTAGA
Organism: Picea glauca; assembly: GCA_000966675.3. Lineage (NCBI taxonomy): Eukaryota > Viridiplantae > Streptophyta > Pinopsida > Pinales > Pinaceae > Picea > Picea glauca. Next base: position 381,339 of record JZKD02S0506299.1, on the reverse strand, counting down.
TTGTGATATGGTTCTTGAAATTTATTTTAGATATGTATAGAAAAATTTATTGTTAATTTTGTTGAAATGCAGGGAGAAAATCTTATTATGTGATCAAATGGCTAATTCTTCAAATTCCATCACGTTCTATATTGTTCAAAGTCCATCGCAGAGTTCTCTCTTTCCATCTCCAATAAGTTTAAATTACTTTATTTATGTTTTGATTATCTCATTGAATTTTTTTTATCCATGTCAATCTAAATAAAAATGTATCAAAATTTGCAAGATTTTGATTCAGAATCAAGTTCAGATGCAGAAAATATTCTAGTGCCAACTCAAAAATGTCGGAAGGTCTTATCAGGAGCAACATACTGCAAGAAGTTGGTAGATGAAAATGGACAGTCGCTTTACCCTGCCAATTGTGACATTCCATATTCCAATCGCAATCCTTAGTCGGCGATGGTAATAATTGTTTGGTATAATGTAAGTTGAACAAACAAATTATTGCATTGTGCTTACTAATATCATCGATGTACTAATGTTCAATATTTTTGAAATTAGGATAATTCTGATGATGAGCGACCTACCTACCATCTTCTGTTGGACCCCACAAAAATGTCAACCCGAGAGAAGGTTGCAATGAGAGCACAACTCGAAGAGGAAGCGTACCAATAATGGTCGAATCAATCACCTATTCAATTCCCACTACATCTAGATTCACCAATTAGGAATGATTACAGCAATACTAGTAGTTCTTTAGAAGTTGGAAATGGAGACAATCAAAAAGAGGTTGGTATGGATGATTACTTACGGGATACGAATGCCATGGAGACAATGTTGTTAGATGCATTCCAGAACGATGAGCTAGGGGATGATGATAATATCGGTGATACCATTTTTGAAAGCCTAAAATCAGCTTCCACCACTCCTCTCTTTGGACCTAGTGCTCAGTCAAAGTCTACCCAGCTTGGGACAAAAATGTTACTTTACAATGTGAAAGAAAATTTTGGCATGTCAAATGCATGTTTCTTGGCAATATTGAGGTAATTGACCAACAAGTGCCTTATATTAATTTTGTGAAATCTTGTCACAGTACCATCAACATTAGAAATGGTTTCTTTTATAAATGTTAAATGTTCTTATATTTTTAATTTTATTTCCCACTAACTGCAGGATATTCAAAGATAAGGTTCTTCCTAGTGATAATGTTTTTTCCCGATAGTTGCAAAGAGGCAAAGAAGTTGTTGAAAATGTTGGGTGTTGAGTATATATCATATCATGCATGTTTGAATGATTGTATTCTATGTAGAGGAGAATATGCAGACAAAGAGATATGTCTAAAATGTGGGCATGACAAGTACCATAAATCAAATAAAATGGTAAATAACATGGTCCTCCTCATAAGATATTGAGTGACATGCCTATTATCCCAAGGATTCAAAGGCTCTTTCATTACAAAGAATTATCTATGTTACAGGGATGGCATGCCTCGCACAGAAATGAGTTGGGAGTTATGTGAATCCCAACATATTCAATAGCCATGAAGCATATAGAGAATACATGACCAGAAAAATTCAAGGATGAAGTACGAAGTCAAAGACTCGGCATAGCAATGGATGGTGTGAACCTATATTCCCTCCAAAGCACCAACTATTATGTTTGGCTTGTAGTAGTGATCAATAACAATATCCCCCCATGGTTGTTTGTGAAGAATGAACATCTTATGTTGGCTCTTATAGTCCCTGGTAGAAGACAAGTGAAGAATATGGATGTCTACCTACAACCATTGGTAGATGAATTGAAGGAATTATGGGAAGGGATACATGTATATGATGTATCAAGACCAATCACAACATAGAGGAGTTTTACATTATATGGTGTATGTTCTTACTGTTAATATTATGGTAGCTTCGGGAGGTATGAACCTCTATTATGACCTATGACAAGATTAGAATCCTCCGGAAGGAAGCAAAGAATTGAAGGAAACCCTAGACAAGTTGTCGACTGAACAAATATATTTATATTGAATTTATTGATGCCCAGAAGGATAAGTCGGCCCAGTTAGACTGGCCAGGTCGGACCCAGTTAGACTGGCCAGTCCACTATAAATACAGGGCGCCAGTTTCAATATTTGTCATCTCAGCAGTTGCAGTGAGAGCAATATCTGTGCAGGCAGTTGCAGGCAGCAACAATTTGGTGCACAGGTTTTCTGGGAAAGATGGGAGAGTGGTGCGCTAGCTTCTGGGTGGGATCATCTATTTAGTTTAGTTTCTATTCTTTTGCTTGGTGCATTTAGCCTCTCTTGGCTATAGATTGCAGCCATAATTCTCTTCTCGGTCAAGGTCAAGGTGCTCGGAGGGTGGCTTAAGGCTTGTGGTTGGGTGACGAGGGTATCGTCAATGGTTAAACAAGCACAATCCTCTATATTCTAACAGGTTATGGGCCCACACACCCTTCAGTCAGCCTAAAACGCTGGAAGGAAACATAACTGCTAGGTATTGAGCTCATTGAGGAACTGCCGCTAAGGTTACTAGACGGAGTAGCTTCCAAAGAATTGCAGCTAGGGTTACTAGCAGTAGAAGTTGCAGAAACCCTAATTCTCAGATCCAGCACCTTGTGATGGAGCATCTTGCTCAAGGAGAAGATATCTAGATGTGCCCTAACTCAGCGCACCTATTGACTTTCTCAGAAGAGAGAAAATACGTAGTTGAATTTTTGGATCAAGTCATGACCAGTTATCAGTCAACCGAAGACATGTATGAAACAATCAGTCTCTTACATTACTCAGCACTTACCGGGACAATTGAAGACGATATGTGGATAATCGGCAGTGGAGCTTCCAGGCACATGATGGGAGATCAAGCAAGACTCTCAGATCTAAATGAGATAAATACATCGTACAAGGTGGAGCTTGGAGACAAAAGCACCTACCCCATCGAAGGATTTGGACAAGCCTCCATCAAGCTGGAATCAGGTAATCATGTTCACTTAAGCAATGTTCTATATGTACCTGGTTTAGAAAATAATCTTGTATCAATATCATGTTTAGAAGACAAAGGAAACAGAATAGCCTTCATAGATGAAAAGGTGTTATCATGGCATAAATATTCCAGCATAGAAGATGCTAGGGTTATTGGAAGACATGAAGGGAATCTATATAGACTACTAGAACAAAATGAAGAAGCCCTAGTACATGATGAAGTCAACCCTAATGAGATTTGGCATAGAAGGTACGCTCATATCAATTATCAACCATTACCTTTCCTCAGAAAGATGGTTGAAGGGATACCAGAATTGAAGTCTACACACGAAGGAGTTTGCAAGGGATGTGCCCTTGGGAAGAACATTAAAAAACCATTCCCAAGCAACAACAATAGATCTAAGGAAACCCTAGATCTAATACACTCAGATGTTTGTGGTCCAATGCCATTCAAATCTTTATGAGGAGCTCTCTACTACTTAACATTCATAGATGACTATTCAAGGAAAACGTGGTTGTACCTACTGAAGTCAAAAGATGAAGTATTCAGCAAGTTCCAAGAATTCTTACGAACAAGAAGATCAAGACATTAAGAACAGATAATGGAGGAGAATACACCTCGAAGGAGTTCGTTGCATTCTACAAATCAGCAGGGATTAGGAGGGAGCTAATTGTTCCTC